>CAJHZI010000458.1:335000-347500 GCA_905160935.1 Enchytraeus crypticus
GTACTCTACTCTATTCTATTCTATTCTATTCTATTTTATTCTATTCTATTCTATTCTATTCTATTCTATTCTACTCTATCCTACGCAGGAAAGCTGCCCGAATACTTCAAAGTGCGCAGAGAACAGAAGAAGCATTTCGACGGAAAGCTAAAGAAGGAGAAGAAGGTGTCTATCAGGAAGATTGAAGATGAGAAAGAGAGAGAGGCAGGCAGTGAGAGTTACATAGAAGAAGATGAGGACCGCATGGCTTTACTCAAAGAGGTTCAAGAGTACTCTTCATCTTATTATTCGATAAGTCAATCAATAAATAAATCAATCCATCAAATAATTAAGCTATCGCTGATGACTTAACGTCAGTTTACACCCCGAAGGTGATGTTAAAAAAGCTTCTAAGCTAATTTTAATATATGCTAATGCTAATGTCAGTTTTCTTACTCTAAAACGATATCAGTGATAGACATTTCTCTTTCTCTCTCTCTCTCTCTTTCCTGGCATTTAGACATTTCTCTTTCTCTCTCTCTCTCTTTCCTGGCATTTAGACATTTCTCTTTCTATTTCTCTTTAGGCATAGACATTTCTCTTTCTCTCTCTCTCTTTTAAAATCCAGGCAAGCCCAGGATTTTAAACCCGCACATACTGATCAGCGGTCGAGTATCTTAACGACATCGCCACTGGCTCCAGCCATTAAATAAGGATCATTTCAATGAAAAATAATAATAAATAAAATAGAACTTTAGACAATTTCTATAGTAGTGTCATGGCTGGAGACCGGTTTTGGAGGCAGCTTTACAGGTTCCTGACAGATTAATGAAGCATAAAACGCCATCAGCCTGATGACTCCAGAATATGGAAATTCCAGAGATAAAACATGAACCAAACAGCGCATGTCCATTTCCATTTACTCAAATATCTAAACGTTATATAGATGTAGAACTATGTACCTTGGACCTGCAACTTGGCCAAGAGAGAAAGAGAGAGAAAGAGACGTAGATACATAGAGATAAAGACAGATAAAGAGAAACAGAAGACACAAAGAGAAAGAAGGAATTCTGAAGGATAGGGTAGAAAGAGAGAGAGAGAGAAAGAGAAATGTCTATCTGCATAGAGAGCGAGAGAGAGAGAGAGAGAGAGAGGGAGAGAGAGGGAAGGAGAGAGAAGGAGAGAGAGAGAGAGATGGATAGAAAAAGAGAGAGAAAGGGTAATAGAGACAGAGAAATAGAGACAGATATAGATAGAATGATATAGAAAAAATGAGAGAGGCACAGAGATAGGGAGAGACGTAGGGAGAGAGAGAAAAAACAGGTTTCTAGTAATTCAACCATTGATGTATCAGCTGGAGCTAGTGGCGATGTCGGTAAGATATATCGACCACGGATCAGTATGCGCGGGGTTCAAATCCTGGGCTCGCCCGTCACTGATGTTGCTTTCGAGTGAGAAACTTACGTTAACATTAGCTTTTATCTGCGGACAGTACAATGACCTCGGTATCTCTCGTCTCATAAACAATGACAATCAATTTAATTAATTAATTATAAATGTAACTATGCAACTATGTAAATTAATTATGTAAATTACATATAATACTCATTAACAGTACAATGACCTGGGTATATCTCGCCTCATCAACGATGACAACCCTTGTAAGGATGAGTTAGAAGAGGAGGCGGAGGATGAGGAAGACAAAGATCAATCATATGGTCCTCACCCGGGTTCTCATGACGTCATGTACGCACGTAAGAGGCCGCTAGCGGTGGATATGGAGGACAAGGCGATACAGTGCGACTCTGACATGGAACCTGGAGATATTGGATATGTGGTGATGGTAAGATCAATCAAAATATCAATCAGTCAATCATTCAATCAATCCATCAATCAATTAGTCAATCAATCGTTAATTAGTGATCAATTAATCGATTAGTTTGTCATATAATGCGACTTGACATGGAACCAGGAGATATTGGATATGTGGTGATGTAGTGATCAGTCAATTGTTCAATAGTATATAATAATAACAATAATAATAAAGGTTTAACGTCCGTTTCCTCATCCAGGGATGAGGAAACGGACGTGGTAAGATCAATCTAAACTGCAATCGGTCACGAAATCAATCAATCATTCAATCAATCAGTCAATCGCTAATCAGTGAAACAATTAATAAATCAATTTTATTGACCAATTAATTTGGCAGGAAGCCAATTATTAATACAATCAATCAGAATCCATTTGTAAATATATAGTTCATTAAAAATATATGAAGTCAATACAGCCTTGAAACTCTGTAACAAATGTATAATGTATATTAGTATTATTATTATTATTATGTCAGATGTGTAGCCCAACTATCAAACAAGCAATCATCATCGTCGTCATCTTCCCTTTAATCCAAGTTTAACTAAGTTCAAAATACGAATAGATCATCTCCACTCCTTTCTGTCCCATACCTTATCTAATCTCTTCCATTCGTTTTAGAAAATTCTGTAGCAATTTCAGGAACTTGAGCGCTTACCAACCAAATTTCCTTTCTGACGTTGCTTTCTTTCTTTAGTCGCCCTCTACGACAAAGGTCATAGGTTGGTCTATTCTCTAAGCAACCCGGACACAACACGAGGTTCAATATAAAAATCAAAATAATCAGTAAATTAATCAACTGAAATCAATGATTTAAATCAATAAATCAATGTTTTATCCAAGCAACTAAGCAGTTTGAAAGCTAAACTACATGTATTTACGACCCTGACCAATTTTGAGTAAAATCCAGACACACACACAAATTGACAAATATTCGACTTGTGTCCTTTTGTGACGAAGGAGTAACGTCCTATTACTGAAATCAGTAAAATTAGGGCCCTACTAAGAAGCTAACCTAAGATAATGCACAGGTGAAGTTTGGCAATATATGATAGTAGGCCAATGTACTAAAATAATGATTTTCAGTGATCAGCAAAATTTAATGCTTTTTGAAAATACTTTTAAAATATTTTGAAAATACTAATATAAAATACTTTTCAAAAGTAATTTGAATATAGAAAATAAAACAGTATTTTGAAAATACTTACTTTTCTAAAATACTCTTTTTGAAGAGAAAAAGTAGCAGTGATTGTGACGCTGAGCAAGACTTAGCGGCTACCCGGACACCTACTGATTAGTAATCAATATCAAATTGTCGATCGATCAACCGGTTTGATTGATTGAGGTACTAGTTGATTGAATGATTTCATAATTGATTGATAGATTGATTGATTGACTGACTGACTGACTGCCTGAACGAATGAATTATTGATTTATTGATTGAGTGTATAATTGATTGGTTTGTTGATGTAATTGACTGATTGACTAACTAACCGAATGGTTAATTGATTGATTGACTGAGTTTATAATTGATCGATTGGTTGATTTAATTGACTGATTGACCAAGCAAACTGAAAAATGATTGTTTAATTAATTAATCAATCAATCAATAAGATTTAACGTCCGGTTCCTCGCCACAAGGCAACGTCAGGGACAAATTGATTAACTGATTAGTTGATTGATTTAATCGACTGATTAATCGATAAACTGACAAATGATTAATTATTTAATTAATTGATTGATTTACCAACAAGGACGACGAAGCCCTGGAGATTCTCTCAGCTCTCTCTGACCTACCACCCAGAGATGACGACGAAGTCTCAGTTCACAGCCAGGCAGGGGACATCTGCGGACCTGAGGCCCCTGTACCCGAGTACCTCTCAGCGCCCTGCGATCAGGACGATGATCCCACCTACTACCCGCCCAGGGACCTCCCGGACCACGACTCCGACCTACGTCAGATGATGTTCGAAGGCTCCCCGGACGGCGACGACATGCCGGCCGACTACTCTGCCCAATCCTACGTCCACGACATCATCGAGGCCTCTGTGAGGGACATGACGGGAAGTGGGGAGTGTAGAAGGATCGAGCCGGCCACTGACTGTCCTGCCGCCTACCCCGAGGAGGACTGGCCTGATCTACCATCGGGCTTCGACGACGACGACAGCCCGAGCATCTACCCGCACTCGGACTACGTCGAAGGGCAGGAGGACGAGACCCCGGCCCTCTACGCCTACCCTGACGGAGAGGAGTTTGGGGATGATGATAAGGAAGCCCATTACCCCATGGATGATGTGTACCTCCTGAATGGATGCGAGGAAATCCAGGCAGGCTACCCGGCAGCTGACCACGAGGAAGGCTACGATGACCACGAAGAGGAGGCTGGCTATCCCACTGCCGATTATGGTGAAGGGTACATCCCAGTCGCTGATGATGCCTTTAGAACAGATGAATTTAAAGAAGAGACTAAATTTCCGGTTTCAGATCAGAATGAGTCAGTGGGTGGAGCTCTGGATATGAAGTTGGAAGGGGATGAGGTGGCTGAATTGGAGGGCGAATTGAAAGATGAAGCTGATCCGGTGGAAGTGATTCCACTGGATGAAGATGATCCGTTTGAGGATGACGTGTCAGAAGCAGGACCCGGTGATGAACCTGATTCCTAGGTGAAGAGATCTATTAGGTGAAGAGGTTTATTAGGTGAAGAGGTCTATTAGGTGAAGAGATCTATTAGGCGAAGAGGTCTATCAGGTGAAGAGGTCTATTAGGTGAAGAGATCTATTAGATGAAGAGATCTATTAGGTGAAGAGGTCTATTAGGTGAAGAGGTTTATTAGGTGAACAAGTGTATTAGGTGAAGAGGTCTATTAGGTGAAGAGGTTTATTAGGTGAGCAAGTGTATTAGGTGAAGAATTCTCGTAAGTGAAGAGGTCTATTAGGTGAAGAGGTCTCATAGTTGAACAAGTTCATTAGATGGATTTTTGAGGCTCACTTCCTAAGATAAACTTGACGACATTGTTAGAATGTCGACTCACCAGTGTTGCTAATGGCGACGATCTATAATTTGGGACGATGTTTAACCAGAGATTCGCAGCTGACTTCTTAAGTGATATTTGTTCTTGTGCTTGATTTAACGATTGCTTTTTAGCTAATTTTAATTTATTAGTAGTTCGGTATTATATTTATTATCCAGTCGTCCATTCATATTTATTTTTTCAGTGTCAATGATTGCCTGACTTAAAATCTTTGATTTACTGATTCCATAATTTTTGATAGATTGGTGATCAATCAATTAGCTAATCTGTCTACTTAAAAGATAGCTCATCAATCAATTAGCTAATCTGTCTACTTAATAGATTGCTTATCAATCAATTAGCTAGTCTACTTATGAGATTGCTTATCAATCAATAGGCTAATCTATTTAATTGATTGCATATCAATCAATTAGCTAGTCTTCTTGATAGATTGAATGCTGCAGGGATGATATGAAGAAGTGAAGTTGACAAGACTGAAGTCACTATGACTTTGAAATCACTATGGCTTTGAAGTCAATGTGGCTTTGAAGTCACTGTGGCTCTGAAATCACTATGGCTTTGAAGTCACTATGGCTTTGAAGTCAATGTGGCTTTGAAGTCACTGTGACTGAAATCACTATGGCTTTGAATTCAATGTGTCTTTGAAATCAATGTGGCTTTAAAGTCAATGTGGCTTTGAAGTCACTGTGGTTTTGAAGTAACTGTGGCCTTGAAATCATTATGGCTTTGAATTCAATGTGTCTTTGAAATCAATGCGGCTTTGAAGTCACTATGGCTTTGAAATCACTGCGATTTTGAAGTCGCTGTAGTTTTCAAGTTGTACGTGTAAATACTTACATACATATAAGAGTAAATAAATGCATATAAGGTAGAATGGAAGGAGAAAGAGGCAGGGGAAGGCCGAGATTAGGTACGTTAGACGATTTAAAGACCCACTCTTTTGTAGAAATGAAGAGGAAAGCGAAAGACAGAGAAGAGTGGAGGCGATATACACCGAGGACCTGCCAGTAGGCAGTGCACTAAGAGAGAGATAAGAGTCAAAATGGTGTAAGAAAAACCATATGAACTCTGTCTTGGAGAAGACGTGAGCGTAAGTAAAAAAAATTTGGACACGGTCCAAAAGCTTCCTCCCCCATAATAAAGACACTGTAAATGATGGATTTATCCTTTGGCCAATGAAAGGTTAATCACGTATCGATTCTTGCTGCCAATCGGCGCTTTCAATAGCAAAAATATGATTAGAAATAAAGGGAGTGATAGTCATCTGCCAGGTACTTGTAAAAAGTCTCGAGAACCGATATCTGGCCGTAAGACTGCTATAAAAATTATCAAAGGTTATTATTATTTATTATTTAGTATTTACTAATTTTTTACACCGGATGTAAAGAACCCGGGGTTTGATAAAAATGATTCGAGCAATGCGTACTGAATCGCCGCCCGGCTACTCGAGGTCACCAAGCTGCTTAAAAGCATGTCCAAAGCTGAAATAATAATAATAATAATAATAATAATAATAATAATAATTCAATAAAATAAATAAGCAATACGATTCAGCACGTATTGCTTGAATTGTTTTTATTAAACCCCAGGTTCTTTACACCGGGGTAAAAATAAAAAATAAAATTAGAAAAAATAATAATAAAAAGAGCAAAATAAAAATAATAATAATAATAATAATATAAAATAATAATAATAATAATAATAGTTACAACAATTACAGTGCTACAGTCATCAATGACAACATCGAGCACTATTGAGACAAAATTAAGCCGACGAGCAAAAAGAAGGTCCAAAAAAGGTGCAAATTCCAATATCCTGAAAATCAGTAAAGGGAATTAAAGAAAAGGAGGTTTAGGCGCAGGTCGCTGCTCATGGACACTGGGTGGAAAAGAGAGATGAAAATGATCTTCAACTGCCTATGCTATTGCTAAGCCGCTACTGTTGACATCTATCGCTCGCTGATGTCATCCAAATATTACGTCATCGCCTTGAGGTCGGGGTTGATTTTTTGATGACATGTGATGACTGACACTATAATTGACATCTAGAGTGATATCATTGAGGTTATAGCGAATGGCGGCCATAGTAAATACTTCTGTTTCGTTTTACATGTTGAATGTAAATGATAGAATATTCGTGGCGATTTTTAGAATAACGCACGAAAAGTACACGCCTACGATAAATAATAAAAAATAAGTATATTTAAAACAATCAAAAAATAATTATATTAATTACTTTTCTATTCTCTTTCCTTCTTTATTCTTGTCTTCTTTTCTCTTGTTTCTCTTCGATTTATTAGTTGTGCGTGTTAATAAGATGAGTAAGCAGTAGTGAGCAGTCTTTCTCAGGAAATGACGCCTTTGTTCAGTAAATGTTAGTCGAAGCTGAGGACGGCATAGGAGGCCCACCTCGTCATAAGTAGACTCCCCCAAAATTAACGATATATTATAACAACATTAATGAGTAATGAGAGATGATTTAAAGTTTCACTCATATGTAGACATGAAGAGGAAAACGGAACGGCCTCCACTCTTCTCTGATAACTAAAATTCACTTACTAAATTGAAATTAACTGAGATTCACTGAATCTCGGACATTCACTGGACTGGTTACACGAAAAATGGTAAATTTACTAACGGTTTAAACAGTGTGGTATTAAAAGAGATAGATATCAACATAGTTGATCATTTCACTATAAGGTGTATTTATTTATTTATTCTTTTTCCACGTAAACGGAGAAAAGTGGAGGCGTTATATACCATGGACCTGCCAGTAGGCAGTGCACTGAGAGAGTATATTAAGTGTATTAAGCGATCAGATCGGAGCGTACAACACTCAGGTTTGTGCTCGCTCGTCATTGATATGCTTTCGAGACGGAAAACTGACGTCGGCATTAGCTTTTAGAATTTTATTTTACCAGATTTATCCTTCCTGAGTCAATCGGACCCCAATGCTCTTTAATCATCTCTCCCTTTTCTCACAAACAGCCACCGCCCCTGAGTGCTATCATCGTCCATGGGGTCTAATCCCCTTAGGTCCCTCATCGCACCTCATCCCCCCTGAGGGCTCTCATCGCCCCTGGGGGCTTTCAGCTCCCCAGTGGCATGACTCCAGTAAATGTGAAACTGAAAACTGTTGCCTGTGACAAGTAGGTGAGTGAAATATTAAAACAACAAGAGCGCGACGTTCTCTGTTTTTATTTTCAACGAACCACCGGAAATGATTTGACGGGACAAAGAAAACACTTCAACTAAAGCGGTCAATCTGTGGACTCATCATCAGCTTCCCTTGAATAACAGTTTACTCCGGGTCGCGATACGAATACACTTTCTCCATTCCTCTCTATCTCATACCACATCAGCAAAGTAAGTAAACACGCATTATAGTGAATAATCAACTATGTTGATATCTATCACTTTGTAATACCACATGATTAATCATTTGGCAATTTAGACTATTTTTCGTGTAACTCGTCCAGTGAATGTCCGAGATTTTACACTTCATGACGTTACCCCTACGCTATTAAGACATTCTGAAGCAGTCAATCTCCTATTTTGTATATCTTCTTTTAAAAATATTCCTGCGAAAATTTAACTTCTCTGACACCGAGAAGTAAATTAGTTCGACAAATTATAATTTCTTTGCATGGTTGATCGAGACTAGACTAGCCATGCCGCTTAATGACGGAGCACGGAACCAGTGGGTCCATGATTCAAATTTAGCCTCGCTCCAATCCTCAAAACTGACGCACTACGGACTAATAGCGTAGGGGTAAGGTCATGAAGTTTAAATGATATAACCTGAGATGAATTGAACCCTCGTGGGTTCGAATACCAGCCGCGCTGATCTGAGAGTAAAATGTCGAACATTCACTTGACTGGTTATACGGAAAATGGAATAAATTGCCTAATGGTTTAAACATGTGGTATTAAAAAGTGATAGATATCAATATAGTGGATCATTTCACTATAGTGCGTGCTTACTTTTATTAAGTTCGGAAACAGAAGCTGATTGAGACTTGTTGATGGTTTGCTCGTCTACACGTAGTGTCTCAATGTGCTCAATGTTGTCATGGACAACATTGGCACTGTAATTCTATTGGTGACTCGATGGCCTCAAATCATAGGAAGAGTATGATATATATCATGATGATATATGCAATATCATATGAAATCATATATAAGATTTGGTAAAGCCGTATGAGTTCAAGTGATTTGATCAACTTTTCGACCAATAACTTTTCATTCCTACTGAGGGTGAAAGCAAACAGAACACTACATGTATGAATGAGCATAAATATGTACCTTGGACCTGCCACTTGGCAGAACAAGAGAGAAAGAGAGAGAGAGAGAAACAGAGAGAAACAGAGAGATTTTGAGACATTTAGAGAAACACAATTTGTAGGCTCTCAAGTGAGATTGATTGAGGTTAACTTTTATAAGCAGTACAGTGCATCAGTGAATAACCTTCTTGTTTATGGTAAACAAATAGTAAATAATCTTCTGGTTTTTTGTAAACAAGTAGTAATTAATCTTCTGGTTTATTGAAAACAAATCTTCGGGTTTATTGAAAACAAGTTGTAAATAATATTCATGTTTATTGTTTTATCTTGTTTATATTTCAGACCATTATTCAGATTAGCGGCATGGCCTTTAGTAAGGGATCAACTTATAGTCAACGGAGTGCTCTTTAGTTAGCATGACAGCAGTCTATGGTAGGAATGTGTACATTGGACCTGCCACTTGGCAGAAAATGTAACACTGTAGAGAGATAGCTATACAGTGACACTGCAAATTTAGATTCAAGAAATACTGTTGAACGTCCTTTCATTTGAGAAAATTGTTTAGCACAGAATTCGTATTGTCATCTTTGTAACACATCAATAGCAAATAAATCGTAAAATCTACAATTATATTCAAAAGCCATTAAAGTTTTACGCTAAACACTAAATCTAAGTCCTGTTGTTTGTACGCCTGCGTACTTCTTGGTCTCTTTATGCTGCTTTGGGTGGTTTTTCATCAAATCTCCACAGATATATGGCTGCAAACATTGCTACCAGCTGTTCAAAGACAAACATAAGTGTTCATATTAACACGGTAAGATATTCCACGTTAAAGTAAGGAAACTGGCGTTAACATTAGCTTTGCCAGCTTTAATTTTTACATATTAAAATACATATCATAAAGCTAAGAACATAGCTTTCCAGACTCCATCTGCTAAGTTCTTGATTATACAGTAGCAGACAGTAACACATTAGTCTTGAACGTAATAATTGCATATTTTGTATCTGGGCCTACCTATAGGAAGGAAAATATTGAATGAAATTTATTATATTTATTGCAAATGTAAAAAATGTAATAATATAGCATAAATTTAGTACGCATGTAAACGGGTTAAATTTATTACATTCCACTAATTAACTCAATATAAAGCTAAATCCTGTAACTAAACTCAATCGTTATTCATTACGTAGATCTTATGGCATGGCCTTAGAAGCATAACGCCAGGAAAATATAACGCGCAGCGCAAAGGGGTCATAGAAGATAGAATGGAAGGAAAAAGAGGCAGGGACAGGCCGAGATTAGGTATGTTAGATGATTTAAAGACCCACTCATATGTGGTAATGAAGAGAAAGGCGGAAGACAGAGAGTGGAGGCGCTATATACCATGGACCTGCCAGTAGGCAGTGCACTAAGAGATAAGAGAGAATAAGCCACTTAAACATCAGAATAAAGTTAATCAATATTAGAATAGTTAATAGTCAGTAGTAATCTAACCTCGACAGCTATGACAACAGAACAGGTGGCTATGGCTATAGTACTGTACTCTTTAATCAAATCACTGACCGCCTGATAACAACCCTGTCAAATACATAGTACAAGATGAATACTAAATGTCAAATACACAGTACAGATACACCGCACAGTATCCGCTGTCGGTAAGATACTCGACCGCGGATCAGTATGTGCAAGGTTCAAATCCTGGGCTCGCCCGTCACTGATATCGCTTTCGAGTGAGGAAACTGACATTAACCTTAGCTTTACCAGCTTTTACAATAATTAGTGAATTTTAGATGTCCTATACATTATTAAAATTGAATTTTAAATGTACAATTTATACTTTTTAAGTGAGATAAAATGTCAAATCACCGTAGAAACTTTAGGTGATATGACGTATAAACTAGAGATGGGAATTTTATGAATTTTTTGAGTTCGGGTTCGGTTCGGTTCGTTGAAAATGAAAGTTCGGTTCGGTTCGAGTTCAGTTAGCAGTTGACAATTTGAGAGTTCGGTTCGGTTCGGTTTGTTGAAAATGGAAGTTCGGTTCGGTTCGGGTTCGGTTAGAACAAGGGTTCGGGTTCGGTTCGGTTTCGGCTTGCTTTCCAACTCGCACGTGTTCGATTCGAGTTCTAAATGGTTTGGTTTGGATAATGTTGCAAGTGTTTAACATTGCTTATAATAATCAAGGTTATGATAAACATGTCTAAAATGGTTTATGGTAAATGTGCTTAAAGAAATACATGAAGTCATAGTATCTGACACATTTTTCACCTGAGTAAAAAAAAAAAAAAAAAAAAATGAGAGAAGTGGTATTTATTCCTGTACAGTTCTTAAAATACTGTAAGTTGACAAACAAATGTTCACAAAATAGATATTTAGCTTTTTACGGTATCTTTAATTTTCTCCTTTATTATTACCAGAAAATAGAATGCTTCATCCATTTAAAAATAAATTTTGTCACTAGGCCTATATATTAGAAACGTTTAAAATTAAATGGAAATGTCTTGGCTAGAATTTGATGCAATATTTTAGAGACAAAGTGCAATTTATTAACATAAAATGTGAAATAAGGACGATTTGGTAAACACGTGTACTTCCACAGAAAAATGGTCATAAATATACCTTTTGCTATCAACCGAACCAGTAATAAACTATAAGTGTCTGCAATACCAGTGATTTTTGTAATGCTCTCTCTCTCTCTCTCTCTCTCTCTTAGTGCACTGCGTATTACAGGTCCATTGTATATAAAGGCTCGACTTTTCTCGGTCTTCCGCTTTCGTCATCATGTCTACATATGAGTGGATCTTAAAATCATCTAATATTTATAATCTTGGTCTGCCTCTGCCTCTTTTTCCTTCCATTCAGCCTTCTATGACCTCTTTTAATAGACTTTCCCCTCTTAGAATGAGTCCTATCCAACTCTTCTTTCTATATCTTAATACATTTATCATCTGTCTATCTTTACCAACTCTCTCCAGAACCTCCTCACTTGTAACCTTTTGAGTCCAGCTAAACCTTTCCATTCTTCTCCATATCCATATTTCCAATGCCTCTAGTTTCCTGATATTTTCTTTCCTTGATGTCCATGTTTTAGATCCATATAATAGCGTAGTCCATATCAAGGTTTTCGCTGTCTTTATCTTAGTGTCTTTCTTTAGGATTTTTGTTAAAAGTTTCCTATTATCAAAAGTTTAATTTACTTGTGCAATCCTACTATATATTTCAGTCTCATATTTCCCATCATCTGTTATAGCATGACTTAAATATTTGAAACTCCTTACCTGTTCCAATTTCGTAACATTTATTATAATATTGACTTCACTTCTATTCTGGGATACTCA
>CAJHZI010000458.1:352500-422500 GCA_905160935.1 Enchytraeus crypticus
CAGTACTATAAACACACATACCAGCAGGAAAATCCAGTAATATAAGTACCCATAAAAGTTGGAATATTCAGTACCACATATAAAGTAAACATGCATTATAGTGAAATGATCAACTATGCTGATATCTATCACTTTTTAACACCACATGTTTAATCCGTTAGGCAAATTAGTCCATTTTCCGAGTAACCAGTCCAGTGAATGTCCGAGATTTGACTCTCAGATCAGCGCGGCTGGGATTCGAACCTATATATATATATATATATATATATATATATATAGGGCCTACATATGACATCGTAAATATCCAGTACTACAAGCACAAATACGCCCAGGAATATTTAATATTATAAGCACACATATGACAAGAAATGTCTAGTACTTCACGCACTTATAGAGCCAGGCATATCCAGTAGTTCAAGTACGGAGACAAACAAATATGTCTAGTAATACTAACACGCATAGAAACAAGTCTATCCCAAATATTACACTGGTATATACTAGGCTATGCACACAAATGTGCAACCGTACGCATTCGAATAGGCATATTCGCTATACAAGCGTATATAATTAATATAATACAAGCGTACACATAATACAAGCGTACATAATACAAGCGTACACATTACTAACAACATGTAAAATATAGCATAATAGGCCTACTAGAAAAACAAAAGAAAGAAATGTAAAACAGTATGAGATATTGTCACTGATCATCATTACGTAACTTACTACTCATTCAATAAAGAACAGTGTAATTGTATTTACATGCAGGTAGTGCGATTACGCTAACCTTTCTCTATACACCATTGTCAAGATGAGAGATGTTTAATTATATTGCCTCTTAATTATTATACAGTTTTATATTTCAGGAAGTCATGAAGACTTACTACCCCAATCCTCTGAATATATCTCTTCAAAGAGTTTTCAGTAAATTGATATTGTTTAAACATTCGTAGCATGACTTATTAAGCAGGAAGCCATATTTTTATATCACCTCAAAAAATAGAATATTCCCAAGCTATATATATTCCCAAGCCATAACTTATCATAAGTTATGGGTAAGGCAAAGCCTTTTGTAAGGGAATTGACTTCTTGATTTATGGAATGCTATTGATAGAAGCGTGAAAGCAGTGTCTAAGTATGAATGTGAAACAACAACAACAGCAATACGATTGGAGTGCTACTGTTGTTATGACAACATCGAGCACTATGGAACCAAATCAAAATCGGTGACAGAACATATGTGGTCCATAAGCGGCGCGAACCATAATACGGAAATTCAGTCCAACAAAGCTAGGGTAGGCCTACTAGCGGAATGGAGGTCTACGTGTTGGTTTCAGTTCATGAAAATTAGGTAGCTAGGAAAGATCAAAGATAAAAGCTTTTCACTTCCTATGATCGAAACAGTTCGTAAAGTAGGAAAGGCGGATCAGAAGTAGATGACGGGTGCGCAGATTGGAAGGAAGAGAATTCCAGATCTGTGGGACAGCATGCTGGAAAGAGTGCCCATGTGTCATGGACCTGTCGCTTGCCAGAACACTTGAGAGAGAGAGGAGAGAGAGAGAGAAAGAGAGAGAGAGTGAGAGAGTTGCTATTCAGAAACATCCCAGATATCATCCTGTTATATCAGGAAAAGTTAAATTCTTATTGATTGATTGATTGGTTATAAACGAAACCCTGCCTCTCTCCTTAAGTATCAATAGTGTATCAAGTGTGTAATAGTAGATCAGAGTGTTATAAATATATTACAAGGAGCAATATATGTAGACAGGTCTTTATGACAAAAATGTATGTATAATATATATATATATATATATATATATATATATATATATATATACACGTATATATGTCTATATAAATAGCTAGTAATGCATGGTACACTTTAGTGCTCTGACGCGGATGTTAAGTTCAAAAGAAGAATATTCGGAAATTGGAAGCATTTGAAATGTGGAAATGAAGAAGAATGTAAAAGGTCAGAAACATATGAACTGACAAAAATATATACTAAGTAGCGCTTTACAAGGCTAACGCAGATAGACTACTGATAACTATGATTAATAATTGAGATAGTTTTGGTTAGGTTTTTGTCTTGCACCGTTTTGGACCCACACTCTGCTCATCGGATTGGATTTGATACCATAGTGCTCAATGTTGTCATGGACGACAATGGCACTCTAATTCTGTTGTTGTTTTTATTCCTCATATTCTGAGAGGAGACGAAAGAGGTAATTGAAGAAAGAGTGTCGAGGAAGAAAATTAGAGGCAAATCATGTCTTTGGAAGCTGGATTTATCGTTAATTTATTCGTATTGATATGAAAATAAAAGTGAATAGAAATAGGTGAAGAAGTAATGTTTGCATGGACCTTCCACTATGCAGCACATTGAGTGAAAGAGAGAGAGAGAGAGGGAGAGAGAGGGAGAGAGAGAGAGAGACAGAGAGAGACAGAGACAGAGAAAGAGAAAAAGAGAGAAATTATACCACTACATTGTTAAATGTTTACAACACGTTGATCCATTGATATAAAAATTACTCGAGTAACAGTTGAACTTTCACTTTCTGATTACGGCGTCAATCATCTTACCCATAGACCAGATCGATTACATCACCGATATGCGGCTAACTGATAAACGTTATTCTGTTTCGGATTCTACCTCTGCTACAAAACCAAAGGCTAAGCCCTCTAGGCCTATAAACCATGTATCTATCAATAGGCATGTACAGTCATGTCATAGGCACGTGTATTGTTTGGGCACGTATTAGTCAGTTCAGTGTAGAATCAATGAGCTCTAATGCAAGCTGTATTTTTCTATCTATTGCACCTTAGATTACATACTACAACATTACATATTACATATCTGAATATGTTTTACTTGTATTTCGTATTGAGAACTGGATCATCAATCGGTCTAGTCTGACTGCTGCTTTGATTGGTCGTTCAGTTGATCAACTACGGCGAAGGTCGAGTTAGGCGTCTCAAAGAGAAACCCTTCGAGCTTCTGATCTTGACGTTAGACCCAAAATATAGATAGGCATACACAGGTAGAGAAGGTAAGAAAAATTTAGCAGGCAGAAGCAGGTGTGGTTAGAGTTGTGTAGAAATAACATGATTAGAATTGTGTAGAGGCAACAGGTATGATTAGAGTTGTGTAGTGACAACAGGTATAATTAAAGTTGTGTAGAAACAACAGGTATGATTAGAGTTGTTTAGAAGCAACAGGTGTGGTAAGAGTTGTGTAGAAACATTAGGTACGATAAAAGTTGTATAAAAATAACATGTGTGATTAGTGTTGTATAGAAACAAAATGATTAGAGTTGTGTAGAAGCAACAGGTGTGATTAGAGTTGTGTAGAAGCAACAGGTATGATTAGAGATTTGTAGAGACAACAGGTATAATGTGAGTTTTCTCGACAATCTGAAGAGTTTCTTATCACGACACACCACTCGAGTCCATCCTGTACAGAAGTGCCTACAGTCCGTTACGTCGTGATAATAAAAACACCAAATATCGATTAACTGGACATGACCAGAGCTTTGCGTGCAAAGCTTGCATGCTGCAATTTCTCTCTCTGTATCACTCACTCTCTCTCTCTCTTAGTGCACTGCCTACTGGCAGGTCCATGGTATATAACGCCTCCACTCATCTCTATCTTCCGTTTTCCTCTTCACGTCCACATGCGAGTGGATCTTTAAATCATCTACAACATTCCTTTTTATAGGCTGTAATTTACCTAATGAATAAATATTACAGATAATACAGAAATTTATTAAATGAAAGGAACACGATTAAAGCCGCAAAATGAGATAAAGATGTATCAGCAATATCACGCTAGATTAATGCTAAATATGGTTACTATCATCTCCCATTTAGGCTACATAGATATCTTGGTCTCGTCTTCCATTTATTTACGCGCTTCGTATAATTTCAGTGCTTTTGTCGCGCCTTTTACCCTTGAGATAAAAAGTAGGCCTAAATGGTAAACAGGCATTACGCTGAAATGATATCAATTATGATCAACAATATTATATCAATAGATATCAACGTAGTTGATATCTTTCACTTTTTAATACCACATGTTTAAATCGTTTGGCAATTTAATCCATTTTCCGTATAACCAGTCAAGTGAATATCCGAGATTTTACTCTCAGATCAGCGCTGCTGGGATTCGAACCCACGACGGTTCTATTGAACTCAAGATCTGTCATTAAATACTTTAAGACTTTACCCCTACGCTATTGAGACATTCTGAACATATAGAGATCTCCTATACATGGCTAGTGTATGTAACCAAAATTGTCTTTATTCATTGAGGCATTTCAAAAGGATCTGTTCACAGATTTAACATCTTGCTGAACACTCATTGAGTTTTTTTAGAGTCCAAAGATAAGATTATTAAAACTGCTAAATTATCAATACGCTTGAATCAAATCGAGTTCTAGGGCAGGCAAACGTTATAAGATAATGTGTCTAGTACCAGCACAAGTAGTGACGTACATGGTATTGAAGGAGAAGAGATATGAGAAATACTAATTATATATTATACTATACATACACATAATTATACTATATGTACAAATAATTATACATAATTATACACTAATAATTTTGCACAGTATGTAACGTACTACACTTTAATTACTGATAAATTCTATAATGAAATTTTTAACTTCCCCCACCCTCCCTCTACTCTTCACGCCATTTATCTTCCAAATGATAGAATTTTGAAGCAATTAAAGTGTAGTAAGCTCCACATTGTGCAAAATTATATTGCCTACTTGACTTGTGTTTGGGGACGTCCCTGACATAATCATTGCATGAGGAAACGATCGTTAAACCTTTATTACTATTATTATTGTATAAGTATGTATAATTATTGTATAACTATGTGTAAGTGTAATATAATTAAACGTATAATTAGCATTTTTACCATCTCTCCTCTTTCATGATTATGCACAAAAATACAGTAGGCCTATGGGCGGCAGGATCAATCAGAGCAACTATCAGGTTGAGAACTCAGAGCATAAAATATTTATTTTCTCTTTCTGGCCATAAAACCTTAAAAAGAATTTACGAGTAAATTCAACTGATCGCATATAAATCATTGACTGAATGATTAACTAGTTTCCTCATAGCAAATGAGTAATTCATTAAATAATTAATTGGCTTAGCATTGGCAAATAGGCCTAATTAATTGGCTAAGTGATTTATTAATTTTTAATAATAATAATAATAAGAAGAAGAAGAAGAAGAAGACGAAGAAGAAAGGTTTAACGTCCGTTTCCTCATCCAGGGATGATGTCAGGGACGTCATAATAATTCGCCATACAAAGTAATCAAATATCCTTCATTAGGCCTACTGCTTAATTCGCCAATAAGATTCAAACAATTTGTTTAGGCTATTTGAAATATTCCAGCAGCAGTAACGGTAATAGTATTTTAGTGTTACAGTCATTCATGACAACATATAGCATCAGAGTCAAAGCTAAGCCGATAAGCGAAGTATATAAACCAACAACTACATGGCTCAAAGACAATACAAATTTCCGGAAATCTTATCCAGGGAAAAGGTAATATGGAATAAAGAAATGGCGAACTAGATGCAACCTTTGCCAAGGATGCATCCTTGCTGTTCTTAACATTAAAAAGCAAATTTTAACAGCAGTTTCATCTGTCGAAAGCGACATCAGTGACAGGAGAGCGCAGGATTTGAACCCCGCACCTGCTGATCCTCAGTCGGATATCTTGTCGGGTGAAACTTTAATTTTTGTTTAGTATCATTTATTTGTTCATCACAGCACAGACTATACAAACAAAAGGAACGTGCATGTAGTTAGATGAAAAAATAACAATACAAAAGAGGCTACCACAAAAGAGCCATAGCTTTGTTCGGTAATACCATAATTAGTAGCTATAGAGGAGTCTACTTGCGTCTGAAATAAAAAAATCTATTACATTACCAATTACAGTTTTTGTGTGATAATGGGTGGAACATTAACTCTTCCTCCCACATCCTCTCAATTAATATTAATTGTATAACTCAAGCAATCGTGATTATAATTAATTGTAATTAATAATATTTCTATAAATCAACGATGATCCAGCAAAGATTCAACATGCTGATCTCTGCCCGAAGGCATCGTCAGGAACGTCTCAGGAGGATGTTACTTGCTACAATTACACTCACACCACCACTATATTGTAAATACATTGAAGGCTTGAAAGTATCGTTAGGGTCACAATGAACGTATTGGCAATATGAAGCATTGATGTGCGGTGATATTAGAAGAGAATAGATTTACTTACGAAGAAGAGCATTGTCTTGGACTGGAAGAGATTAGATGTACTTAAGAAGAATTCTCCTCAGCACATTTCTTTTGCAGATTGGTCGGGGTGAACTGATCTGTAGTGATATGTGCTGTTGGGGACGTCCCTGACATCATCCCTGGATGAGGAAACGGACGTTAAACCTTTATTATTATTATCATTATTATTATTATTATTATTATTTATTATTATTTTTAAATGCCCTGGGCTGTAAAGGGCCCTGGGCTAAAAATAAGATATAAGAGACTTTATTTAATTGAAAGTTTTAAAAAAAGCGATTAAAATAATTCCTCTGCACTCTGGGAAGCTGCTTTAGCCAAAGTGCCACTGACGCAGACTGCATTGAATCGCTGGAGAGCAATAGACAGCAATAGAGCATTATTATTATTATTATTATTAAGAGCGTTGACTTGGATTGGAAGATATTATATGTACTTACGAAGAAGAGCATAGGCTTGGATTGGAAGAGCGCTCCAGCACACCCGAGGAATCCAAACACCAGCATCAGACTACCGAGCACTATCATGTAGACAGCGCAGCTCACGATGACATCAGGGATGTTGATGACCATGGCCATGCTCTTTACGCCAGGCACACTGGCTATGAACCCTGCCACACCTGAAGGGTCTGCTATACCGGCTATACCAAACGATAGCAACACTATTCCTCCTATCTGTGGGTGCAAAACATGTGCAATGCAATAGAAAACAATACTATGCAGTGTAGTACAATACAATACAATACAATTCAGTTCAATGCAAGCAGTGTAACAATACAATGCAGTGCAGTACAATACAATGCAATGCAATACAGTACAATTCAGTGCTGTAACAATACAATTCAATACAATACACTACAATACAGTACAATACAATGCAAAGCAATACAATGCAATATTGTAGTACAATACAATGCAATATAACTAAATGCAATGCAAGCAGTGTAATGCAATGCAGTAAAATGAAAACAATACAATGCAAAACAATACAATGCAATTCAATGCATTGCAAGCAGTGTAGTGCAATGAAATAAAATGCAATAAAATACAACACAGTAAAGTTCAATACAATGCAATATAATACAAGACAACTCAGTACAACATAGTTCAATTCAGTGCAGTGCAGTGCAATGCCATGCAATGCAACACAATTCAATACAATGCACTTCAATACAACACAATAAAACCTAACACAAAACAAAATAATACGCTACAATACAGGAAAATACAACATCATCAAAGACAATACAATACGCTACAATACGAGACGATGCGATACGATAAAATACAAAAAACACAGTACAATACAATATGATACAGTGCAATGCATTGCAATGCAATGAAATACCATGCAATGCAATGAAATGAAATTTGCCGATGTTGGTTTGGATCTTCTTTTTTTCGACATTTACGACATATGCATTTTTTACGGTTGGTCCATTCTTCAAGATCCCGTGTTCCCGTTTTGTGACCGGGTTTTTTAAAAATTGGCCAACCGGTGACTGCACGTGTCGTAGAAGGCGACTAAAGCACTAAGATCCATACCAACGTCAGAAATGGCATTCGTTTGGTGAGCGCCTAGGCTCCAGAAATTTCTAGAAAAATTTAAACGAATGGAAAAGTCTCAAATAGTGGATTAACTGATGATATGATGTAGAACAGAGAGGATTTGAGAAAATCTATTCGATCGTATCCCGACCCTAGCTAAACTGGGATTAAAGAAAGGATGATGATGATAATGGTGGTCTGTTCTTCAAGCAACCCGGAAACAACATGGGACTAAGTCATATTAATCAAATTTAAAAAATTCTTGAGAATACATACAAAGAAAGGAGTGTTGAAGACACTAAGTCAAGTTAATCAAATTTCTAAAATATTAGACAATACATACAAAGAAAAGAGTGTTGAAGACAGTAAGTAGAATCCTGTTAAGACTTCTGGAGCACATCCTGACTGTTGATGTTTTGATATATGCAGTATAGAAGAGTATCTATCTATTCAGTATAAAACAATATCTTTCTATTCAGTGTAGAACAAGATATTTTTATATCCTACAATAGTTATCCTTGCAGTAGTTATAGTTGGCTGAACAACCTTTATGTATAAATTAAGAAACTAATAACATATATTGCAACTGCAGGTGAAAATATGATGCATTAAAAATTAGGTCGTTGAATGCAAAGCAAAGCAACAGTATAGAAGCTGGAGTATCGGTTAAACACACATTCAGCTAAATTTTCTACCATTTAGGTACTACTTTCTCTCTCTCTTCCTCTCTGTTTCGCTCCCTCCATCTCCCTCTCTCTCTCCTCTCCTCCTATCTCTTTCTCGTTATCTCTCTCTCTCTCTCTCTCTCTCTCTCTGTTTGATATTCATTATTTCTTCAGAGCGTCAAGCGACGTATTAAATTAGATGTGTTTTAAATGACATGAGATTTTAAATGACAAGAGACATTAAATTGCATGAGACATTAAAAGACAAGACATTTTCAATGACATGAGATACTAAATGAGATGAGATTTTAAATGACATGTGATTTTAAATGAGAAGAAACATTACGCCTAAATGACAAGAGACATTAAATGACAAGACATTTTAAATGATATGAGATACTAAATGACAAGAGCTTTTAATGACATGAGACATTCAATGGCGTGACACATTAAATGACATTAGACATTAAATGACATGGGACATTAAATGACATGAGATACTAAATGACTGACTCTAAAGAGAAATCGAAAATCGCAGGAACAGTAATTTAATAACGGGATATAGTGCCTTGTGGTGTAAACCTATGATATTAAAAAGGTTCTACAGTATATATCATTATAGAAGTTTTTATTTGACTATGATTTGCGTTGAATCCTAAACCTTTAGGCCCTAATTCTCTCTGACTCTAATGTTATTTTGTCAAATGGCAGGTCCAAATGTACTTAAGTTTCCTACTCACATTCTGCTATCACGCTTAGATCCATTCAATAAAGACCATGCTGTAGCAATGACTTAATGTATCATACAGCTGAAAGAATGTGACTTCTGATGCGATTTCCCTGTACCTTCTTCAGTTAACTTACTCGATCGCTTCTTATTACACGTGCAATTTACGGTTGGTATACTTTAGTGAATCGAACACGCACAACACGGGAATCTTTAATTTATAAAAACAAAAATGATAACTATTAAACCAGTAAAGTTTTAATTTATCACTAAAGATGATAACTATTTACTAGATAGGGACCTATACAAGCCTGCTCTTGTCTATTTCTATGTCTAATGCAGCCTATTTTCGTTTATAATCTTGTAGCCTATAATTTAAAATGCTACTTGAATGGTTTTATCTAAATATTTATAACTACAATCTACTAGACTAACAAGTATCAAGTCTACTTGCCGAGTACTATAAACGGCTTATGATAGCATTCATCAGTAGATGATCAAACCTACGCAGACTAATTTCCTCATTAAACTTAAGACGACAAAACCTTGTGGTGGACTGAGGTGTGGGTGAGATAGGCGCAGAGTACATGTATATCGCTCATTACTCATTAGTTTATCGCTGTGAATATCTCTGTGTATATCGCTGTGTATATCGCGGTGTATAGGCCTATATATCGCTTACTACATCGCTGTGTATATCTCTGTGTACATCGCTCTGTATCTCGTTTAGTATATCGCTGTGTATCTCTCTCTTAGTGCACTGCCTACTGGCAGGTCCATGGTATATAACGCCTCCACTCTTCTCTGTCTTCCGCTTTCTTCTTCATGTCGACATATGAGTATGAGTGGATCTTTAAATCATCTACCATACCTAATTTCGGCCTGCCTCTGCCTCTTTTTCCTTATTTTTAAGGGAAAAAAGTCAGAGACGCTGTGTACATCTCTTAGTATATGCTTAATATATCTCTTAGTATATCGCTATATCCTTAGTACAATATCTACAAATCTGTGCTTTGACTTTACATTTGAATTGTGAAATACTTGTGAGCAGGACAATTCGTTTTTCTTTTTAGCTGCAGGCCAAAGTTTCTGTTATCATTGCTATCAATGTAGGCGATATAACCTCTTGAGCTATATCAAGTAGGCAGGCTAGTCATATGCTACATGTATATATCGAGTGCCTTAGATTGGATTACCTTATGGATTTGAATTCTTAGATTGGAGGACCTTATGGATTTGGATAAAAGTTAATGTTAGCGTCAGTTTCATCCCTCGAAATCGATGTCAGTGAGCTAGCCCAGGATTTGAACTCAGCACATTCTGTTCCGCAGTCGAATATCTTACCGACATCGCCACCGCCTCCAGCCGAATGCTCATTATGGATAGGTCTACTCAACGCAATCTCGTCGCCATCCCTACAGAGCTTTCGATGACTCTTTCGAACAGTGGCGTAGCCAGGGTTTAGTCTTGGGGAGGCACTTTAATCTTGAGGGATGCACTTTTGGGAGGTACACACTTTATACAATGTTTGCACTTATATTTTGGCTTTAATAAAAATTTTACATGACATCTTGGAGGGGGCACATGTCCCTCCCTGCCTCCCCCTCGCTACGCCACTGCTTTCGAAGCTTTCGATGGCGGGAGCCAATGGCGAAGTCGGTAAGATACTCAATCGACCTCTGATCAGTATGTGCGGGGTACAAATCCTGGGTTCGCCCGTCACTGACACCGCTTTCGAGTGAGGAAACTGACGTTAACCTTAGCTTTACCAGCAATTTTACTCGATCGGCGGATGCCTTTATATGGATTACGACAATAAATCAATAAAAAGAATATAGCCTCCTAGTAATAAGGCAATGTCCGGGACGTCTCTTGCAGAGAGAGCTTAATTGCGGATTAGTAAGTACGGGTTCAAAGCGATTTCCATTACTTTAGGGGGTCTCTATCATCGATTCAAAGCGAGTTCCATTATTATTTTAGAGGGAGCCCATCACTGCATGGTCTCAATTCGAGAAGGGTTGTAGGCCTATTTGTTAAATTTATCCAAAG
Source organism: Enchytraeus crypticus (assembly GCA_905160935.1). NCBI lineage: Eukaryota > Metazoa > Annelida > Clitellata > Enchytraeida > Enchytraeidae > Enchytraeus > Enchytraeus crypticus. Next base: position 363,815 of record CAJHZI010000458.1, read on the forward strand.
GGGTCATTAGAGGGGTCGAAGGCTCGCCATGGGGAGTCATACTGGCTTTGTCAAAGGGAAGTTAAAAATGGGCCATGGGTCAAACATTTGCCAAGGGGTCGAACAGCCCCCCCCCCCCTCCTCCAAAGAAAATCCAATCCCGCATTCGAGAGAAGAAACTGTCGAGATTTCAAAAGCAGCTTTTTAATATTCAAAAATCGAAATATATCAGAATAGGTTTTTATATAATTGTCAATATTCCATTACTGGCAGTCCATGGAGGTGCTATATACCATGGACCTGCCAGTAGGCAGTGCACTAAGAGAGAGAGAGAGAGAGAGAGAGTCCATTAGCAGCCTCTCTTTCTCTTTAGTATTTTGGCTACACACAGTTAACGTAGGCTGCATTTACCTCATAGTTAGAGATGTTTTCACACTACACCAAATATTTCAGAGATCATAAATATATATGTTCACCGATTCACCGTAACTTACTAAGTATTTATACTTGTACCAGTTGTAGTTAAGAGTCAGGACTACCAATTAAAAGTACCATAACACCATAAGAACAGATAAGACAGATATATTTAGAGAGAGAGAGAGAGAGAGAGAGAGAGAGAGAGAGAGAGAGTGTGTGTGTTTGAGAGAGACTTAATAATTAATGGTAAGCACGGTCTTAGATCCATAGTATCTAATGCGCATTTGCTTACGTCTGAAATATTGTTGATATTTAGTCTCTACTTTTAAACATCGTTATTGTTATAACAATCGGCGGAAAAGTGAAATCAGCGGTTCGGTAGCTTTAGCGAAAGTGCTTCAAGTAAAGTAGATGTAAAGATCACCTCAGTCACTAGACAGTAACTAGCCTACATCAGAGCTTAGAACTCCACTCATAGACTATCGATCTGCTTACATCACTGAGACCATGTCAGAAATCAATCAATAATCGATCAAAACTCCATCCATCAACTAGCTAGTCCCTTTAGAAAGGCTTCTCTCAATCCACACTTTTACGTAGCCTATAGTTTGGACTATCCCAGCCGCGCTAATCTGAGAGTAAAATCTCGGACATTCACTGGACTGGTTACACGGAAAATGGAATAAATTGACTAACGGTTTAAACATGTGGTATTAAAAAGTGATAGATATCAACATAGTTGATCATTTCACTATAATGCGTGTTTACTTTTATAGCCTTGCCTTCATGCTCTAAACATACGAGCTATTCTGATATTCAACATTGAGGAGTAAATTTTTAGTTTCTTGCTCAGATCCTAGGATTCACTACTGAAGACCCGTATTAGTAGAATATTATATACTCTCATTAATATATTATATTATATATTACCATTCTTTTCTTGAGGAAGTTCTAAAGAGAATTGGAACAGATAGACAGTTGATAATTGTATTAAGAGATAGGAAGAAGAGATGGATAGGACACATTCTAAGGGGGGAAAGGCTATTACTATAGGCCATAGAAAGCAGTGAAAGGAAAAAGAGGCAGAGGCAGACCGAGATTATGTTTTTTAGATGATTTATAGACTCACGTATATGTGGAAATGAAGAGGAAAGAGGAAGGCAGGGAAGAGTGGAGGCGCTATATACCATCGACCTGCCAGTAGGCAGTGCACGACGAGCGAGATTATATATTAAAACTGAAGCTAATGTTAGCGTCAGTTTCCTCAATCGAAAGCAATGTCAGTGACGGGCGAGCCCAGGATTTGAACCCCGCACATACTGATCCCCCATCGAATATCTTGCCAACATCGCCACAGGCTCCAGCAAAAATGAGCATATTATAGACACTTCAGCGCCATAAAACATAAATTATATCAAGCACGTAGCACTGGTCAAGCAGATGAAATTAATATTAAATTTGCTTTAATTAAATAATTTAATCTGCAGAAAAAAATAGTGCCAGTCCAGCACTTTAAAAAGTTAAGAAAATGAGCAGTAAGAAATGTAACTACTACAAAATGCTGCTTAACTTATTTTATTTATGTTCATGCAACACAATTATCACACCAAACAGATGTTTAGAGATGAGTGGAGGTAACTATCACACACAGATCGTTATCAGGTACTAGATACATAGATGCAGAAACGGTCTAACAAACACACATATTTACACACGGCAAACCATTCTCCGAAAACAGAAACTATGTACCAAGCATTCAAAATAGAAGCCTAACTAACCTGCGTATGTGCATAAACAGATACAGTGAAATTAATATATCGAAGTCGCTTTAATTTCTAATAGGTTTACAATAATGATCATTGATTACTGCTATAACATTGTATTGAGAGCTATATATTATTACATTAATATCCAAGACAAGAAATTGAAAATAAATTATCCATATTTCACAAATTTTCCTTTTCACTGTGGACACAATTTTGCAGTGATCAAATAGCAAAGAAAATTAGTACATTTCAGAGGTTAGGCGTTAGAGAAACCTAGCTGCTGATTTATCAAGTAATACTAAACTAAGATTAGATATAACAAATGTTTTGGCTATTACTAGTTTAAGTTAGCACTGACAACAAATCCTAAGACAGCCAAAAACCATCTTTGTGACACTATACTTAAACATTCAGGGTCAGATATGGCGTGACTGATACTCAAATCTGAGACCTTCGTAACAGAAAGAAGGCTAATAACTTTGTTATCCAGTTCGTACAAGCTCTAGGCGCAAACTTTAGGAATAAAGTTTACTTTAGACTGATTATCTGGATTTTGGAATTTGAACCGTTTTTGGACCTTCTTTTTGCTCGCCGGCTTGATTTTGTCTCAATAGTGCTCAGTGTGGTCACTGATGACTGTAGCACTCTAATTGTTGTTATTATTAAACCAGCAATCAAGATGCAAGAAATATCATAATATTGACTGAATACTAAAAGATTCAATGACTTTTTAAAAGCAATAGAAGGTTAAATGTCTGTTCATTTAAATTTGACTAATTCAAAAATACATTAAGCTGCAACAAAACATTAGCAGCAGATTGCTGTACTGCTAGGGACTACGCCCAACTATTCCTACATCATGTGACGACAACACTGCACCTATCCTATCCATCACATCTATATTTCTAGTTAGACAAATGCAACAGAATTAATCACATATCATTTCCAGCAAGTTGTATCAGATAGTTACATAACATACTAGTGACATAAATTATATAAACACGAGCATACAGTCTAGTAACAGCAGCAGTTGCCTCGCGGTTAATCCCCAAAACAGCACGGCACAAAATTTCCCGTAACCCAATGTTAAGGTTTCCTCATTTTTAACGTAACTCCAATTATTATCATCTCGCGCACTTTCCAAACCCCAAACCGCCGCTGCTACAAACCGAAACACATAAAAAGACAATATATAAAATGCTAAAGTCAGTGGCGCTCCACCCAACGAGTCGGAGCCTCTTCAGAGCGTATCGCAAGCTCTATTCTCCGTTGCTAGCTTCTTCCCCGGCTGTCGCAGTCTCCTCAGTCGCTGGCTCTTCCGTCGTGGACTTAGCTGATTTCTCAGCCGTGGCGGCTTCATCCGCTCCACCATTCTCCTCCTCAGCCGCTCTCTTTCTCTTTATGCCACGCCCACGAGGCACTGTACAGCAAATAAAAATAAAGAGGTTTAGTTTTATCCAAGGCAAATAAAAAAATTAATAAATAAATAAATAAATAAATAATAAAATAACAAAATAAAAAATAAAGTGAAGACAATAAGAAAAAATGAAGACAATGAGGTTTAGTTTTATCCAAGGCAAGAAAAAATAACACAATAAAATAAATAAATAAATCAAAAATAAATAAATATTAAAATAAATTAAAAAATTAAAAACAGTGTATGAGATTTAGTTTTATCCAAGACAACATCTAGTGTAATGAAACAAGTTCAAATAATAGTAAATGTCTTGTTTCCCTTCATCTTGGACTGATTTTCAGGGTCTTGCAATTTGCACCATTTTGGGCCTTCTTTTGCTCAACGGCTTGGATTAGTCTCAGTGGCACTCAATACAGTCATGGATGACAGTAGCTTTCTAATTGTTATATTATAAACTATATTCCAATTCCTCTACAGCTCTCCTTTCTCTAAATACTTGTAGAAATGCCAACAGTACCTATATTACCTATCCATGCAAATATCTAGCATCATGTGATGAATTTAAATCTACTGCATTCTCTCTCTCTCTCTCTCTCTCTCTCTCTCTCTCTCTCTCTCTCGATACTGCCACTTTGAGTAGCAAGAAAAGAAGTTGTAAAAATTCATAGTCATCCATGATGATAGAAGCCCTATGAGAATTTATAAGCTCCATTCTCCTGAAATATCTTCAGCCCCATTCTCTTAATGTTTCTTTTCAATGTTTGCTTTCTCAATGTTTCTTTCTCTCTTCTTTTTACAGTACGGACTACAGAGCAACAGTACAGTCGCAGTCATACACAGCAGCAAAACTACGTAGTCTTACATCTATCATTGGTAAAGCTAATGTTAACATCAGTTCCGTCACTCGAAAGCGATGTCAGTGACGCGTGAGCCCAGGATTTGAACCCCGCACATACTGATCCGCGGTCGAATATCTTACCGACTTCTCCAATGGCTCCAGCCTAATTGGAGCATTGGCTCCATGCACAGCATCAATTCTTTCTCAAGTGTCTTGCTCTTTCTTACTTACAACTTCCAATACTGCTAAACTGCTAGTAATACAGTGAAGGACGAATTAAAGAAAATCACAAAAACTGCAACTGTAATGTATGCAAACATCAACAGTGCTGTGTGCCTCGTGAGTAGCAAATTCTGCGACAGAGCACTAATGAGCAGGAATGTGCACCATGGACCTGCCATGTGGCAGAGCACTTGGTCTAAACGAATAAGATGACAAACCTGCGGGACTCGCTTTTTCTCCCTCCTCTCCCTCTAACTCATCTTCTACTTCCTCCTCTTCTTCCTCATCATCATCTTCTTCATCATCGTCGTTTGTTCCATTAGGCTGGAAATCTTCTCCGTCGCTTTCCTCCTGGAATTATCCAAACAGTACAAATAGATAAATGGCATTCGGTTGGTGAGTGCCTAGGCTACATAAATTGCCACAAAATTTTCTAAAACGAATGAAAGAGAATTTGATATAGTATGGGACAAAAAGGAGAAGGTCCATTTGAATCCCGACCCTTGTTAGACTGGGATTAAAGGAAAGATGATATAGAGTAAAAATAGTTAAAGATTTCAACTAAACTTTAATGGTGAGCAAAACACCTGCTAAGTCTTCAGATAGAAGTGTTTGAAGTACTTAAGTAGTTGGCCAAGTAAAAAAGTGCAAGCGTAATGAATTAAATCAATGGTAATATTTACGAGTTTTTTTAACTAAGCTAGCAGAATGTCAGACTTCATTAAGAGTAACTGCTACATATCAATGACACGTAATAATTAAGATAAAATATACTATGCAGTAACAACAACGATAGAATTTGTGTGCTACTGTTGTCCATGACAACAATGAGCACTGTGAAACCTAAATTCTCTTGTCCGAGATAAATAAAAAACTAATCTTAACGTCAGCTTCGTCACTCGAATATCAGTGACCGGCGAGACCAAGATTTTAGCCCCACACATACTGATCTTAAGGTGAATATCTTACCGACATCGCCACTGGCTCAAGAAAGAAATACAGCTCATCTGTGATGCAAGAAACTTCGTATATTTGGACTTACTTTTAGACCATTGAATACACATGAAGAAAATGTGGATTAAAATGTTTTAAAAAGCAAACACGCATTAGAGTGAAATGATCAACTACGTCGATATCTATCACTTTTAATACTATATGTTTAAATCGTTTAGGCAATTTAGTCCATTTTCCGTGAAACCAGTCCAGTGAATGTCCGAGATTTTACTCTCAGATCAGCGCGGCTGGGATTCCAACCCACGAGAGTGCAATTCACCTCAGTATCTGTCATTTAGAACTTCATGACGTTACCCCTACGCTATAGAGACATTCTAAAAATTTCAATATTATAAAATCTCTAATATCATTCTACCTCTAGACCAGACTTCTGCAGGTAGCTCAGTCCAACCTCATCCTCCCCCTCTGACTCCTCCCCTTCCTCCGCTTCTGAGCCTGACTCCGCCTCTGAGAGAAAAATACACAAAATTGTTTAATATACTGCTGGAGTCCCTACGTTAAATATCATCATCATCATCTGACCTTGAATCCCAGTTTAGCAAGGGTCGGGATACGAATAGACGGTCTCTAATCCTCTCTATGAAATGAAAAGCATGAAATGTATTTAATTACAACAAAAATCTATAAAATGCTCAAACAAATAGTTATAGCATAGAAATATTAAATTCCACAGACAAATCCAATCCTTACTAGTTTTTAAATTCGTAAAAATTGTTTAAGCAAAAGGACCTTTGTCCCTGGAGAAGGGTCCTTCCCTCACGATCCTTCGGGGAAGAATAAGCTGAAGCTTATGACAGAATCGAGAATCTGAGGCAAGCTTGCGAGAGATTCCAGCAGAAGAACAAATAAATAATAATTACAGCAAAATCAAGTTATCTTACCATTTTCTTCCTCCTCCTCCTCTTCTTCTTCGTCTTCCTCTCCACTGGCGTTGACTCCGTCGAGATAGACAATGTTGGGCAGCAGCTCAAAGACTTTCTCCCTGTACCCATCGACCTCTGTGACCTCACAGTTGAACAGGTCGAGTTTTCTCAACTCACTCAGCTCCTTCTGTTGTCGCAGAATAAAGTAGATTTTATTAATTCAATGTAACTACTAATACGTCGATCAGGTTAGTAGAGGGTCAAATAGAAGATAAAAACTTACCAGAATGGAACAATAGTTTATCAGAATGGAACAATAGCTTATAAGAATTTAACAAAAGAAACAAAAGCTTATCGGTATGGAATTAAATTTGCATTAGAATGGAATAAACGCTTATCACAGTGCCAGGAAAAATCCATTTAATCACAATGGAATAAAAACTCCATCAAAACAGAATAAACGCATTATCAAACTAGAATGAAAGCTTATCCGATACATTCAGAAACCAGCCACCAGCCCATGTATATATATATATAATAATAATAAAGGTTTAACGTCCGCTTCCTCATCCAGGGATGATGTCAGGGACGTCCCCAACAGTACACATCACTACAGATCAATTCACCCAGACCAATCTGCAAAAGAAATGTGTTGAGAAGTAAGGTTCTAAACGAAAGCCAGTCCGGTGATCAAAAAGTGGTCAAGGTAGATTGACCATATTTTATTATATATTTCTTAATATATATTTGAGAGATCTATCAACAGCTGATAGCACTTTTTAGTGAAAAATAGTTAAATGCAAGAAGATGCATTACAGTGAACTGATAGCCAAGTTAATATATCATATCGTAATAAATATCAGCAAACGAGTAAATTTCACCAACCAATGGCTCAAGAGCGTCTAGCTCCTTGATCTTGTTTCCACCGAGATGGAGGTGGGTGAGCTTAGGACAAGCCATGGTGAGGAGATTCAGAGTTCCACTGAGTTTGTTGTCGCTCAACTCAAGCTGTTCACACATAAAATCAATTAAAATAAATTAGTTAATTAATAAAAATGCCCCTCTCTCAGGTTATCATCTGTCACCTGACGTGACAGGTCCTGCCAATCAATCAATCGTAGATAGACACGCCCCTCCACCAGGTTATCATCTGTCACCTGACGTGACAACTCCTGCCAATCAATCAATTGACAGTGGGTAGACACACCCCTCTGCCAGGTTATCATCTGTCACCTGACGTGACAACTCCTGTCAATCAATCAACCAATCATTAATTAATAAAGATTCCATACAAAATTTACCAAAGTCACCAAAAAGCTACATCACATTTGTTCCTGATTAAGCAATGCGTTTCACCAGCAAGATTTCAGAAATTTCATTTCATTGCAGATTTTATAAACTTCTGTTAGAATTTATTAAATCCATAAAAGTCACTAGAAACTCAGTACGCAACAGTGCACGTCACGAAGATAAATAGAAGAATTAGTGCGAAATGTTCCTTAAATTTACATCGGCATTTATCCTGTAGAAGTTGACGATTACATTTGGTGGCAATGCTTGTAAACATTTTCTATCTTCTATTGAGAAATAAAAACATTGAAAATTATTTTATGCATTTAAAGTTAACTTAAAAGAATCTGCAATGCAAAAACCATATTCGGTTAAAAACAAGTCAGATCTGATCCGAGCCCTCAGATTTGAGCTACACATACTGATCCTCCGCAATCAGATATTTTTACCGACATCTCCACTGGCTCTAGCCACAGCGCCTCTGGTTCCAGAGGCGATGGAACTGGAAAAAAGCTGCTTCAAATAAATGAGCATTAGGATTGACAAGTAGAAATACCCTTTGAAGCTCCGGAAGGTTGGGCAGACCCTTGAGAGAGGTCAGACCACAGTTAATGAGGCTGAGGAGAATGAGACTCTTAAATTCCTCAGTCAAACCTTCAATCTGTGTCACCTGACAGTTGTCGAGGTTCAGTTCAGTGATCTAAATTTAAACAGAACAAGACAAATACAATACTAGCCAATTGTTGGAAGAGACGTCCCCGACAGTTCCTAATGGCGAGGAGCTGGGCGTTAAATTCTTAAAGATTGATAGTTCTATTCTATAACAAACATCGCAACAAAACAGTCCGATGGACTAATTGGACGTGACAGAAATGAATTGGCAAAATTTAAATAAAGTAGAGTACAAGTGTCCCACATTATAACACTGAGAACTTTTTATGTAAATCTTAGAACTGCTAAGCCGACATTTAAAACAATATTCATGAAAGGTATGATCCAAAAATTCAGAAAATCAGTCAAACGATTTGAGAAATATAATACCAACTCACAATATATTTCCCTCTACTCTCATTATGTTCCATATTACAATGATGAAATAATAAATTCTCCGATTGACTATGTTTAGATTCAGACATTTTCAAAACTTCACATTTGCCAATTAGTTCAGTCCTACACGGCTTTACTGATCAGGCAAGTGATTACTATTTCTGCCATCAAACAAGTATAATTACCTTGGCGGCACATTTAATTTCAAGCGTATTATTATTATTATTATTATTGGGATATTATTTCAAAGTATTTTATATCTGCTCTATAGGATTATCATACGCTAGCGAGAACATTACCGTCGTAACTTTATTAAAAATAATTTCTAAAAGAAATACAAACTTACCTCTTCCTTGGTGAGTCCATCCAATTGCTCTTCGATTCTTTTCTCCATGCTGTTTTCCATTTTCATACTTAGCTCAAAGTGGAAACTACCGTAAAACTGAATAAAATAGTTTGATGCGAATCAAACAGTGACAAATTTACGCTTTAATTGCAGCGACTTAATACCTGAAAACTTACAGAACTGCGCTAAGCGAAACTTGAACAAAGAGAAACAAAGCGCGCAAAGGAAATAGATAAGATCTGGAATAAGAACAGTGCTATCGGATCCATAAAGTTATAGTGTTAACTACACAATCAACAACAACAACACAAATAATGTGAATGTTATTCGCCTTAATTAACTTAACTTAACAATAATTATACTGGTTAAGGAAGTCACAAAGACTTGTAACACCAGTTTTAGCAGTAATTTCGTACCTTAATACATAGAGACGTAAAGGAAAAAGATACAAACCTTGACAAGCTGATAGACTTCAAAAAGAAGAACATAAGATAAACTAAACACTCACCAACATACCACACAGACACAAGTATCTAACATATAAACTTAAACACAAGTATACAACTATGCAAAAATACACATACAGACATGCACCCATGTCTGCACACATACATGCATACACACATGCATACACTTACACACACATATGTACATACACACATACATATATACATACATACACTCAAAATACTTACAAGTATATACATATACATACATACATAAATATACTTACCCTATATACACACATATGCATACGATACCGCGATGAAATTAAGTAGTATTTCGAAGGTCCACCCTTACTATATATCAATATAGTGAAATATATATATATATATATATATATATATATATATATATATATATATATATATATATATATATATATATATAACTTATATAATCCTGGGTTTTTTCCGTCACTGATATCGCTTTCTAGAGATGAAACTGGCATTGACGTTGCAGCTTTTTAAACCTAACATGATGCATTAAAATTATAATTCTAAATATCATCGTTTAGAAATTATAGCCTATAGGCTATAATTTCTAAATGTTAGGTTTAAAAAGCTGTAACGTCAATGCCAGTTTCATCTCTAGAAAGCGATATCAGTGACGGAAAAAAACCCAGGATTTGAGCCTAGTTACACATATGTGATCCGCGATCAAATATCTTACCGACTTTTGAAAGTAAAATTTTAAAATAAATGATAACATATATAATATATATTATATTCGAGCGATTAAGAATAAAACCATGCACATTATAGCACGGACAGGAAATTAAGTATCATAGAATAAAGAAAAACTATAGAAGTGTCAAAGGCAATCTCAACCATTGTAAACATTGAGTTCAAGAATTGTACAGATGCCAACAACTAATTTTGGTAGCCGGAGGTAAACAATATCAGCTGATCGTTATTTAAAGGCATAAAACAATGTAGTTTTTGAACATTTTAAAATCTTTTGAAAGATAATGAAACACTTGAGGAGCACATTTATCGTCACATCCATCCAACATATCGTAAAGACAAAATATTATTTGAAACGAATTCGTATTAATTGGGTTAATTTTTATAATACAAAATGCAAACAAATTCTATTTCAAATCTCTTAAAAGATATTCCCCCGTTCTTTAGTTTCCGGATTTCTGGAATTTGTATAACAAAATGCGCAGCAATACATCATCTTAAAGCCGTTTAGAGACAGAATATCATCAAATAAATCTGAAAATACAGAAATTACTATTAAATATACATATGTCAAAGGGGCTTTATTTACCCTTGCGATTAAGTGGAGAATGCTGGAAATAAAGTCGCTCTTGTTACAAAACTGGTATCGCTGAAACAACAGTCATGCCATATCTACCTATTTTAAAGATCTTTGTTAAATATATAGCTCTCGATCAATATAGCAAATTTTAAAATAATAACGGCACACTGGGTCAGTAAGTACAGATGCTTGTTTTTAAGACCCATTTCCTCCTTCCTCTCCATGGTTATTAGTAATCGTTGCCTTTTGATGGTGCATTAATTGCAGCCGGCGCAGATTTAAGAATAACCTTCCATCATCATTTATTTTAAAATAAATGATAACATATATAATATTTATTTTATTCGAGTGATTACGAATGCATACTATAGCATGAATAGGAAATTAAAGGATAATAATAACAATAACAACAATTAGAATGCTACAGTCATCAATGACAACATCGTTCACTATTGAGACAAAATCAATAAAAAACAATCGACAAATACATATGGCCGGGCTTTAGAACAAGCAAATCTGTGCCCACCTATTAACCCAGTGTTTTATCACATATTGTTGTACATGCATATTGTCAACATTTGGATAGGTCTTCACCCATCCATGTACTAACCGCGTCCGTTCGAAGTATCAGTCAGATTAGTTGATCAATTAATCGATCATGATAGTTAAAAAATTAACTTTCGTTTCTTCTTCATAATAATATTAATAACAACAATTAGAGTGGTACAGTCATCAATGACAACATCGAGCACTATTGAGTCCAAATCAAGCCGGCGAGCAAAATGAAAGGTCCAAAAACGATGCGAATGACAAAATTCAGAAAATCAGTTCAAAGACTAAGTTATAACTATACAACTTTAGACTGATATTAAAAATTGGTCCACGTAAATTACTTTGGGTACTTCACTGATGCGTGAAATTGCCGTGGAAGGCGGTAATGCTAAATGTTGTTGTGGACAGAAATTGTACTCTTGCTGTTGTTGATTCGTGAAAGAAGTTTACAACAAAGGCAACCTAACATAAATATAAATATTTTAAATTAAATATCGAGCATCAATTTATTTAGTTAAATTTTGTTACATTTGCGTATAGTAAAAGTATACGTACGAAATTTTGCGTTTTTGCTGCCGATATATGTGTTAGTGTTCTCCTTGTTCAGATTTTATGCAGGGGTTATGTAAAATATGTCAAAATTTATTTATCATTGCTCATTTACTCGGCCTTTAACTGAGCACAAATATTGCACTAGTTTGAGGTTTGTTACAAAACATGAAATGCTATTAAACTATGATTGCATTCTTCTATTTTCTCTATTATTATTATTTTATTTTTATATTTACGACCTGACACTTCGTTTCTTTCACTACGGTGAAATGATATTTTGCGAGTACTACAGTCATCAATGACAAAATCGAGTACTATTGAGCCAAATTCCGGTAATCAAAAAGATGGTCCAAAACGGTGCAAATTCCAAAATCCAGAAAATCAGTCCAAAAATAAAGGGAATTAAAGACAAGGAGGTTTACGCGCTGGTCGCAACTCATGGATACTTGATTGAAAAGTGAGATGGAAAAGTTGTGTCTTCAATTGCCTATGGAACTGCTCATAAGAAAGCAAAGGCCGATGTGATTCAAACGAAAACTTCGGAAGATTGGATGGAAGAGAGTTCCATATCTGTGGTGCAGCTCATAGTTTTGTCATAGCTCTTCCAGCATTGGAAGAGCTATTAGATAGCTTAGAGCCTGAAGGTAAGCTAGGTCTCAAAAGAGTAATTAAGTTAGAAGACAGAGTAACCGCAGGTTGCATCACTAATCAAGTGAGACATACAAGTTTTTCCAGGGGTAGTGATAGACTTATAGGTTAACGAAGCTATTTTGTAAATGACACGATCTTTAAGCTCTAGCCAGTGCAAAGATTTTAAAATAGGCGTAACATGTGAGTTTTTGGAACTACAAAAATTGCTCATGCAAGAGAATTCTGAACAAACTGCAACTGATCAATCTCACAGCCAGGGAGATTTTAAAAAGGGAATTACAGTAGTCTAATTTAGATTGAACAAGAGCTGCGCCAATTGTAGCAGCTGTCTCACGTGACCAGTATGGACATATTTGATGAAGATCACGGATATGGAAGAAACATGCTGGTGAAGTTTCAGTTGTGTAATTTTGGAAGGTTAAGTGTTTATCAAGGATAACACCGAGATTTCTCACAGAAGAAACGGTTGATAATGCAATACCCGAAGATAATGAAAGAGTTTTCCCATTCAGCTTCAGAACCTGCTGAGGTGTCCTAACCAACAGTAATTCAATCTTAGATGGATTAACTGCCAAGAATTAGCAGACATCGAAGAGGATATAGACTGAAAAGACTGCTGCAGGAGGGTTTCTGAACCAGAATAGGAGTTGAGGGTGAAACAAGTGTACATTTGAGTGTCATTAGCATATAGTTCATGATCAAGAGAATGAGAAGAGATCAGAGAGTTTAAAGATGTTTTATAGAGATTGAAGAGGATATTACCAAGAGCGGAGCCTTGAGGCACACGATACTTTGGGTGGGAAGGCGAATAAACTCCATCACTTTCACACTATGAGAACAATCCATGAGATAGGAGGAAAAACATATCCTTGTCTATTCATTTTGATAGTGAAAAGTTTCAATCATTCTTGATGATAGCCTATACCCAAAGCATAAGCTCTTTCTCACTCAAGATTTTCACTTTTTAACTTATATTTGTCCCTAAATCAGGGATTTATATTACCTTGCCAGACTGATTTTTAATCAATCAATCAATAAGAATTTAACGTCCGGTTCCTCGCCATAAGGAAATGTCAGGGAAGTCTCTTGCGGACTGTACACAAACAGGCGCCAAAGCACCACACAATGACGACTGAGTACACAGAGACCACAAGAGAAAGCGAGATCAAACAGTGCAAGTCCAAGATCCTAGGCAAGCGGGTCGAAATTTAGACCAATGGCGGAAAGAGATGGGTTTTTAGCTTGCCCAGGAAAGTATCAATACAATTACAAAATCGAAGATCTTGTGGCAGAGAGTTTCATGTTGTCAGAGCAGACAGTAAACATGAAGGAGCTTCTGCCCATGACAGATTTAATATTTGGTACAGTGAGAAGGTTTTTACTAGAGGAACGAAGACTACGAGAGGGTTGATAGATTGATAAAAGATCAGATAGACAGGATGGTTTACCATATTTTAAACTTTTGAAGGTCAAGGAAGCTATCTTGAATTTTATTCGTTTGAAGATTGGTAGCCAAACTGGCTTCGTTTAGGAACTTTTTTCTCTGCAGCACAAGTTTTAGAAGTTACTTGGGTGAATCTATTTGTAGTAATATGTAATGGGGAGAAAACAATCCTGTCGACCCATGACGACGTTAATCATGAGCTAAATAACAATTACATTTAAATTAATATCTAAAGTAGTAAAATCTCTACATATGAGTGGAACTTTACACCATTCAGAAACTCGTTCCAGTCTTCATATAAAAAATACATATAAACATACGTGTATAATACTTTCATGTAGGAAAACTATTTATTATGATTTATAATTTCTTGCATAGTGCACATTCATAGTTGAAATGAGAGCATAATGGCTGAATGTATTATAACACCGTCACGTGAACTCTCAGCTTTTCTCGACAACATTGAGCCTCTGACTGAGAGTGATGGAAGGCTGTGCAATGCAGGTCAGACGTGCACTGATTACATTACTCTGAAGAAGGTGAGTGAACGTCTAAACGTTGGTATTTCTAAGTTTCTATTCGACATGCTATTGCTGACTGACATGCAATTTGAGCAGGAAACTTTTTCTTTTTTTGCATCATTCAATGGCTTTTAGACCTCAATATATTCCACCGATGTATTTTATTGTATTTGAACCTTAACGTATTTTACTGCTGTATTTCATTGTATTTAAACTTCAATGTATTTAACTGTTGTACTCGATGTATTTTCAGTGCTCTATTAAATACTCTTTAAACCTCCAAATGTACACCTGATATATTTAATGGTATTTAATCCTCAATGTATTTCACTGACGTATTTGATGGTATTTAATCATCAATGTATTTCACTGATGTATTTGATGGTATTTGTTCGTCAATGTGTTTTACTCATGTATTTGATGGTATTTAATCATCAATGTAGAGAGACATATGTTTATTTCGACAACAAACATCAGTGTGAAGTCACATACATACAAAGTGTACACAAAGAGAAATAAAAGTGCAAGATTACAACATAATCAATGATGCAAAATTAAAACAATCCCAATACCATTCAATCGGTCCCTAGTTAGAGCATTGCTCTATCTAGCTAGTCGCCGATATGGTAAGGGAAAGTGCTTTGAATTGAATTGAATCACGTCCATCCCACTCCTGTAAAACCGCACACCAGAAATACATGGAGACAAAGTGAAAAAGGACACAAAGGCCACGAAGGCATCAACATGTGCCCTTAACACATATAGCAAATTAAAATCATATAAAGTAGTTAAAAGTTTATAGCAATCAAGACATTTAATCTAAGCCTAATATTACTTACTTCAATATACCCCTACACATTAGCAGGAAAAGTATCTTAATACACTAAAACCTATTCACGAATAAAATTTAAAACACCAGCATTATACAAAATCATAAAATATTACGTACATCTGTTTTAGTTATATAACTAATCAGTAATCAACGTAAAATGAACATGCATTGCAGACCATACCATGAAATTCAGAAATACATATATATATATACATAAATACATATATATATATATATATATATATATATGTATTTAGAAATACATATATATATATATATATATATATATACACATACATACATATATACATATACATATATACATATATATATAACACTTTAGTCATTTTTTGTTTCTGTCAGAATAGCTTACCAGTTCTTGAATAAAAAAGATTTATATAGGATACTAAAATTATATACATTTTTAGCCGATTTTATGGAATCGGGTACACTATTTCATATTTGAACACTAGAAAAAGTAATCGAGTTAAAAATTTTAACATTGTAATGAACTGCCAATCATGAGTATGAGACAAGACTATCACAAACTAACTATTTGTATTTACAAATAGTTAGCTTGTGATAGTCTTGTCTCATACTCATGATTGGCAGTTCTGTTGACAAAATATTCTTTATTAATATATAGCTTTATTTCACCACTCAGGTAGCAAGAGAAGAAACAAATGCAATACACTCATACAAGTAAACACAAAAATAATGTTGACAAAAATCAACGCAAGCATACACTCAATCAATCAACTCAAAAATAATAACTAAAAATTAATTAAATGATTTCTAGCGATCGTTCAAAGTAGTTCGCAATAATGACTTCCAGTAAAATCTCTCAACCTGGAAGCTCTCTGGCAACATACAGTTATCACTAACGTTCAAGCAGTATTTATTAATTAATGGCAATAACTGTCCATTGAAACAATTAAAGTATTTACAAGTGTTATCAGAAAGACACAATTTTCTCAAAAAATTAAATCTTCTATTTGCAATCTTAAGGTCAATTGGAAATTGACCTGAAAAAAATTGACATTGCTTAATTGTGTTTTTATCAAAAGTACGAAATAACTTGCTAAACAATTGAGAATAAGCATTTTCTAGGCTCTGAATCACAGATTTTGACATTTCTACACATTCAGAACCATACTGCAAAATAGGTACGCAATATGATTCAACAAGTGAAATTACTACAGAAGGTGCAGAGGTGCCCCCAATTCTGCTGAAGATAGCGTTAAGTGCCCTAAAAAATTTATGTTTACGATTTTGAATATTGATTTTGAAGCTTTTAGAAGACACCAAAATTAATCCCAAATAACGTATTTCATTAACCCACTCTATGCTTCTGTTATCAATTATCATATTAATGGGCTTAATATTATGTCTAGGACCAATTCTAATGCTGTATGTCTTACTACAATTAACACTTAAACCTACATTAGCTAATGCATGTGTGCTGATATCAATTAGGGACTGCAAATCTTTCACTGTTGATAATAATATTAAATCGTTCGCATACATAAAGGAATTGCAGCACAGAGAAGATACGAAACAATCAATTTTGGATTTTGCAAGTTTAACTAGCATATCATCGACACATACAGCAAACAAAATTGGAGATAATATGCCGCCCTGTCTAACTCCCGATGTAACGACAAAACTACTTGAAATAGCATCATTCCACTTAACACGTGAATCTAATTTGCCGTACCAATTTATCAACAGTTCAATTACACTCTTGGTAATTTTCTGTTCATCAATTTGCAGAATAGCATTTGAAGTTAATTTTATCAAATGCTTTCGATACATCTAACGAACAAATATTGACAGTAGAGCTTTTAGTTGTGAAATATTCAATAGTTTTTCTTAAAGAATAAATTGCGTTACTACCTCCCACTTTTGTTTAAAACCAAATTGACGAACGGATGTCAGGAAATAATTGCCCACATAACGCAATATACAACTTTCAAATATCTTGGACAGCATGCAACTAATTGTTATGCCTCTATAATTTTCAATTTTGACATGATCACATTTCCTGTCACCCTTAGGAATCGGGATAATTATCCCCTCCCCAAAAGCAGCAGGAACATACTTTAATGCCACAATGAAGTTAAACAGCATAGTGATGCAGCTGCAAACAATAGGATGAACATATTGAAGATGTTCACATGTAATATTATCTAATCCAGATGCTTTGCCTTTCTTCAACTTGCTATTACATCATCAACGGTAGCAACTTCAAATTTTATATCCAAATTATCACCAATATAATTAGAAAATCTTTCTTCAAAATTATCACCCAAATCATCTGAATTTTTGTTGTACAATTTTGAAAAAATTCTGCGAAATTATTAGCAATTACATTAATAATATTAATTAAGGTGCAACATTTAGCCTTAGAAGCACCAAACTTTGCATTCCAAACGTTCCAGAAATTATTATTATCTTTATGTAAAAGAGCCTCATGCAGTGAGTTAGTTCATTCAGTTTTTATTTTATTAGCTAAGAATGATTTATATTCACGTTTAGCATTCGCTTTGGCTATATAGATATCCCCAGATTTAGGACGTCCTGATTCTTTCCACACATTGTGAGTCTGAATAGATTTTTCTTTTAAGTTATTACCCTCGGCATCCCACCAATATTTGTAAAAATTATTTCTTTTTACCTTAATATTTTCAGCGGCTGCTTTATTTAAACGTAGAATTATGGTTTCATAAAAATATTCTACAATATCATTGTTTGAAACATGACTAGAACGTGCATACTATGCCGCAAAATGTTTCATATTATGCCATAATGGTGTGAACAATGCATACGTAGAATCATAGTACAATTTCAAGTCGCTGTGGTCCCAGCGCAAAACATTATGAGAGCGATTAACCTTAGGCCTACTCTGCTCTTGAACGAGGTTTTCCGTTGCTGATGTCACTTTAGTCAGGTCAATACAATCACTGATAGTTAATAAGACAGGATTATGATCTGACATATTTAAAGGACTATCAATGATATTGCAATCTTGAACACTTACATAAAGATTCCTACTAATAATAAAGTAGTCTATTAAACTATATCTGCCAGCTGCTTCATTGGAAAAAGTATAATCCAAGGAATCAGCGTTAGACAAAAAGTTATCACACAGTAACAAATCACATTGAAACATAAACTGTTTAAACGTAGTTTCAGACCAATTAATTAATATTGGAAGCAGGCCTATTGCTATCAGATTGAATATATTTGTATATTAGTTTACCAATTGCTAATTTAAATAATAAATTAACAGGAAGTACATTAAAATTTTGATGTAATTCTTTAACATTGCAAAATTTATTTTGCTCTTGAAGATTTTTTAGTACCTTATTCATTGCAACTTGCAACGGATGCAACATCGATTGACTAGTATTGCCTTATATTTCAATAGCATAATTAATACGTGAATAAATAAGTGTGTGAAATAACCTTAAGCGACAATTAATGGGTAAGAATTTTTTTACGATTGAATAGCATTGAATTCAAAGAATTAATTTTTGTTAGCTAATTGATTTATATGTTCGTGAAATGATAATTTATCATCAATCCAAACACCTAGAAACTTTACACTATTAGATCTATTAAGTTCACATTCATTTATCTTAATTTTAAGATTATTGGTCTTAATAATTTCATTATCTAGATTAGACGGATGAAATAAAATGAAAGTCGATTTGGCAATATTAACAGTTAATCGATTACAATTGAACTAATTCAATAAATTATTGCATACAATATTACCAGTCTTATATAGCTCTACAATGTTATCTTCACAGACAGAAACATTTGTATCATCAGCAAATAGTTTTAACTTTGCGTTATTATACGAATATTGTATGTCATTGATAAAAATGAGGAATAATAGAGGCCCAAGAATAGAACCTTGGGGTACTCCAGTACAAATGGGTAAAACAGATGAATTAGCTTCGTTTATGGAGATGAACTGATGTCTATCATTGAGATATGATCTAAACCATTCATATGAAATCCCTCTTATTCCATAATACTGAAGCTTGCTCAGTAAAATTGAGTGATCCACTGTATCAAAAGCCTTTGTTAGATCAAGGAATATTCTCATAGTTTTTTTCTTATTACCTTTTTCCATATGAATCATATTAATACTATTATATAAGGCATCTACAGTTGAGTGACCTTGTCTAAAACCAAATTGGTTGTCAAAAAGAATATGGTATTTATTTAAAAAGTTCATAGTATGTTTATAGACTAATTTTTCAAAAATTTTGCTAATAGTGTTAATTAGTGATAAGGTCTATAGTTTTCCAAATTGTCATGTTTATCTTTTTTAAAGATAGGTATTACCTTTGAGTATTTAAACGCAGTAGGGTATATTCCCAGTTCAAAAGATTTGTTGATAATGTAACTTAAAGGTTCAGCAATAACATCCGCTGAAATTTTTAGTACTCTACTGCTTATGTTGTCTGGACCAGTCAAATTAGTAATGCTAAGCAATTGAATAGCTTGAAATGCCTCAGAAGAATCAATTGGAATAAGAAACATAGTGTGTGAGTAATTATTGGTTAGATATTTTTGAAAGTCAGAGTGGATAGCATTAAAATTGGATGTTAGTCTTCTGCCGATTTACGCGAAGTATTGATAAAATTCTTCTGCAATGTTATTCATATCACATATAGTGCCATTCGTTGTTGTTAACTTTGAGATGGAAGTTTTATTGTTGCTGGGTTTATGGCTACACACATTACTGAGAGACTTCCAAATATTTTTTATAGAGTTTAATCTATTATCAAACATTTTTCTGAAATATATTTGTGTATGCTTATAAATCATACTTTCAATTTTGCATTTAAAAGCTTTAGAGATTTGCCAATCATTATAATTTTGAGTTTTTTGAAATTTCAGATAAAGCTTATTTTTAAGCTTGATTTCTTTTTTCAGGTCATTAGTCAGCCATGATTTATCTTTAAGACATTTCCTAGAGCATCTAGTTAAGGGAAAATATGTATCTATTAAAGTAGTTAATTTTGTTGTCATAGTATTTGTAGAATGATTTACATCATTGGTATTAGTAAAAGACCAGTCTAAAGTAGCTAAATTACTTTTAAATTTTAAAATGTTGGATTTGCTAAATATTCTTATCATAGGTCTATTTTCAAAGTTTACCCGTTTGCGAGGATGAACAATAGCAATTACATTAGTGAATTGGTCAGTAATATCCGTAACTACTGTTAAACAAAAAGTATTACACAGTAAAGGCGAACAATCACTGTTGAATGAAACAAAGTTTGAGAATACATGATCAATAATAGTACCATTCATGTTGATACTATAATTAGAATTTGAACCTTGTACGCTATTCAAGCAATGTGTCGGCACAACAGACAAAGGAGTAAAATTAAATTCACTCAATATATCAATATATCGTTTAGCAGTATTGTTACAATCATATTTGCCTATATCAATATTAAAGTCACCGCATATTAAACTCCTTTTGATAGGTTTCCATATTGAAAGAAAATTAGAGAAAATCTCAATAAATTGGGAAACTGGTTTACTGGGATGTCTATAAAATAAATGTATTTGACGGTAATTAATCGTCAGTGTACTTCAATGACGTATTTGATTGTATTTAAACCTCAACATATTACACTGATGTATTTGGTATATTTGCAGTTGTTTGAGAAGTTTGTTGACGAGGCAAGTGTATCTCACGTGAGAGGTGTCACTCGTTTGCATGGATTCATAGTTGCACTCAAGGCCTACGCTCACATCTATCAACATCACCCTTGCTGCACGGCACAGGCTGCACCAGTGGCACAGTTCTTGTTTGAGTAAGTGGGACTGATATGATGAATATGATGAATCGAACGTAATGAATATAATAAATATAATGAATGATACTAATAATATATAATAATAATAATAATTAATAAATAAATAAATGATAATAAATATAAGTATTGTATAATATATATAATATATATTAATATTCAATTTTTTAAATTTATATTATATATAATATTATATTATTATTATTATTATTATATTTATTTATTTATTATTACTATTATATTATTATTATTATTCAACTATATAATAATAAATAATACCAACGTCAGAAAGGGCATTCGGTTGGTGAGCGTCTAGGCTCCAGAAATTGCTACAAAAATTTAAACGAATGGAAAAATCACAAGTAGGGGATTGACTGATGGATATGATGTAGGACAGAGAGGATTTGAGACCGTCTATTCGTATCCCGACCCTGGTTAAACTGGGATTCAAGGGAAGATGATGATGATGATGATGATGATGAATCGTTGAAATGTTATCGTAAAATGTTTAATATTTGAATTAGCAGGACATATATGAATCGTTATAGAATCGAAGAAAGCTAGATGAACCGTTGAAATGTTGGCGTAAATGCTTCATATTCCGGTAAGCAGGATAGATGTGCTTCTGGATGAATCGTTGAAATGTAAAATGCTTCATTTTCTATACTCTCATGATTCCCACAGGTTTAAGAGTTTTCTGCTGAGACATATGAAAATTAACGTATGTACACTAGACCATTGATGGACTATGATTTGATGCGTGTCAGGTTTTTGTTACTCTTGCTTGTATAATGCTTCTTTTCTTTCACATTCAGTACACTTAAATGATGCACGGTTTTAGGTCTGTAGATTAATGGAAGATATTTTAATAATATCTGTCTCTCTCTTAGTGCGCTGCCTGCTGACAGGTCCATGGTATATAACGCCTCCATTCTTCTCTGTCTTCCTCCTTCCTCTTCATTTCCACATATGAGTCGGTCTTTAAATCATCTAACATACTTAACCTCGGAATGGTATGTTAGATGATTTAAAGACCCACTCATATGTGGAAATGAAGAGGAAAGCGGAGGACAGAGAAGAGTAACATATATTAAGTAAATATGAAAGGGAGAGGATCAAGGGCACATGTCTGTAGTGAGTTACAGATGTAGCACACACACACCCTCATCTCTTTCATGGTGTTAGATGTCATCATAGTTTACACTTCGTGTGTTTGTTGTGTGTTACAGGCGAGGCATGTTTGTTGTATGCTACAAACACTCCACTCATCATTTGTGGTGTTTGATATATTCATAGATATGTTTCTCGTGATGCTGGATGTCGTCTTATGTGTCTGATGCGTTATGGGTTCAGCATTGAACTCTCATGGTGTTAATTGTTAAATGTCATCATAAAATTTGTGGTCTCTGTGTACTTTTTTGGTTTCTGTGTACTTTTTGAGGTCTCTGTGCACTTTTTCTGTCTCTGTGTACTTTTTTGGTCACTGTGTACTCAGTGGTCATCGTGTGATGCTTTGGCGCCTGTTTGTGTAGAGCCCACAAGAGACGTCACTGACATTGCCTTTTGGCGAGAAATCGGACGTTAAATTCTTATTGATTGATTGATGTGTTTATTGCGCTACAGGTGCAGCATTGAGCTCTGATGGTGTTAGATATCGTCATGGATGCGTTTGTTGTCTTGAGCCAGTGGCGATGTTGGTAAGATACTCGACCGCGGAGCAGTGTGTGCGGGGTTCAAATCCTGGGCTCGCCCGTCACTGACATCGCTTTCGAGTTAGGAAACTGACGTTAACATTAGCTTTACCAGCCTTTTTTTACAGGTGCAGCACTGAGCTCTCATGGTGTTGGATATTGTCATGGATATATTTATTTTGCTACAGGTGCAGCATTATTCTCTCACGTTGCTAGATATCATCATGGATGTGTTTCTCATGATGTTAGATATCGTCATAGATGTGTTTCTCATGGTGTTAGATATCATCATGGATATATTTATTTTGCTACAGGTGCAGCATTGAGCTACTATTGTACGCAGACATCAGCGTGATCGCTGAACAAGACCCCGCCCACCCGTCGTGGTCTCTATTCAAGGAGGTGCTGTCAGAAATCAGTGCCCGCCTCTCCTCTCAGCCGAATCACGACTGGCTGGATCGACTGAGGCTGCTCGCAGACAACAGGTGGACCGGCACGGTGCTCACTGCCATCATGATGAATCAGCCGGTGTCTCGTGAAACAGGTATGTCGATCAACGCAGTTGCGTAGGTTTTTTAATCCCACTTGTGATAATAAAAGTAAAGTAAACACGCATTATAGTGAAATGATCAACTCTGGTGATATCTATCACTTTTAATACCATATGTTTAAAACGTTAGGCAATTTTGTCCATTTTCCGTGTAACCAGTCCAGTGAATGTCTGAGATTTTACTCTCGGATCAGCGCGGCTGGGATTCGAACCCACGAGGGTTCAATTCACCTAAGGATCTGTCATTTAAAACTTCATGAAAATAATCATGGAATCGTACCAGTAACATTGAAGCTGTGTGGATGGGTTTTTATCCTTCTTGTGCCTTGTTGCGATCGAGTCCTAAAGAGATAAAGGTGGTATAGCTAAGGTTAACGTCAGTTTCTTCACTCAAAAGCAGTGTCAGTGACAGGCAAATCCAGGATGGCTGTTAAATGGCTGTTTAACAGTGGAACATTATGTTCTCTACTGAGTTTTGCTTGAGTGATTAATTGAGTGATCGATTAAGTAGTTGAGTTTGATTGATTGATTGATTGATTGATCGCAGCTTTAGCGTATGTAGAGTAGGTGGAAGGCTGTGTTATTATGAGACATCTGAGCTCTGATTGATTGATTGATTGATTGATTGATTACGTAGTTCAGTTTGATTGATTGATTGATCACAGCTTTGGTCTATGTAGAGAAGATGGAAGGCTGTGTTATTATGAGACATCGGAGCTCTGATTGAGTGATTGATTGATTGATTGACTGATCGATTAAGTAGTTTAGTTTGATTGATTGATTGATTGATTGAGTAATCGATTAAGTAGTTGAGTTTGATTGATTGATTGATCGCAGCTTTGGCCTATGTCGAGGAGGTGGAAGGGTGAAAGGCTGTGTTATATTGAGACAACTGAGCTCTGATTGACTGATTGATTGATTGATTATGTAGTTTAGTTTAATTGATTGATTAATCGCAGCTTTAGCCTACGTAGAGAAGGTGGAAGGCTGTGTTATATTGAGACATCTGAGCTCTGATTGACTGATTGATTGATTGATTGATTGATCGATTAACTAGTTTATTTTGATTGATTGATTGATCGCAGCTTTAGCCTATGTAGAGAAGGTGGAAGGCTGTGTTATTATGAGACATCGTGTCAGTGCACTGCTGGGTTCTGGGTGCTACACAATGGCTCTCAGGGTCATAGAATGGTGCTTGATGTCATCATCTATGTCACAGGATCCACACATGCTCACGTGCAGACTGGCCGGCACGTACTGTCTGTCACAGTGGGACGCCTTCCATGATAGGGTATGACCTCTGTTTAATATGTCACTCATCATCATCATCTTCCCTTGAATCCCAGTTTAACCAGGGTCGGGATACGAATAGACTGTCTAAAATCCTCTCTGTCCTACACTATATAATCAGCTAAAGTCCTCTATTTGACACTTTTCCAGACTTTTTACTGGAGGTCATCTAGCGGCTTACTATTATTATTATTATTGCTCTTTTTTTTTTTTTTTTATTATAACAATAGAAATGATAAGAAGAGTAATTTTGTTATACTGATAATGATAATAATAATAAGTAATGTTTAATAGAGTATATCATACAATCTCTATGCTTTACAACAATTACATACAGTAAAACAAGCAGTAGCAGAGTACACATAATATCAAGCTTCACAAAATCGGTTTAACATAGTGTATACATTAGCGTTTCCGTGTTGAGTCCAGGACACTGAAGATGAAATCAACCGTTGACAACAGGTGTTGTAAGGGGTGACTGAGCAAGAAATGAGGAGGTCAAAGAGAAACTACCTCAGAAGCCATATTTTTTTCATGGCTATAGGTATGACTTGACGGAACACTAGTGAGATACATTAATTAACATGTCAAGAATGGATATATCAGAGTCTACGAGTTAGCCCCCTGCAATGATTGTACGATTGCAAGGAGTGTCTAGTGTAATGCTATGAATACCTGGAATGGCTATCCAAATGTAATTAGAATTCGAAACATTTACTGAATAATGTTGGTTTTTATTTGTGCATTTTTATTGTTCATTACATACCGTAAAACAGTCAGTATACAATAGAGTAATTTCCTCGTGTTGTGTCCGGGTTGCTTGAAGAATAGACCAACCGTGTAAATATGCACGTGTTGTAGAAGGCGACATAAAAACAAGATCCAAACTAACATCAGAAAGGGTATTCGGTTGGTGAGCGCCTAGGCTCCAGAAATTGGTACAAAAATTTAAACGAATGGATAAATAGTCTATTCGTATCCCGACCCTGGTTAAACTGAGATTTAAGGGAAGATGACGATGATGATGTTAATCATTATTGTGAATTAGATGCCCTTGTGTACATTGCAGTGCAAGCTGATAACGGGGCGCCTGGCGTGTAAGATAATGGACTGCTGTCAAGAGAGAGACTTCATTATTCGCTGTAAGCCGGCTTTACTCTACATCGCACACTGTCTCTTTCTCAATGAATGGGAGAAGCCTCCCACTGACATCGGCTTCACACAGGTGACCACTTCATTGCTGTGTACGTGGTAATGGAATAGAGGCCAAGTTTGACGTCAGTTTTCTGCTCAAATAACATATCTGGTGATGACTTGCGAGAGATACTCGACCGCGGAGGTGCGGGGTTCAAATCCTGGGCTCGCCCGTCATTGATATCGCTTTCGAGTTAGGCAATTGACGTTAACCTTAGCTTTGCCAGCTTTTTGCTTCATTGTTGTGTAGATGGTAAAGAAACTAAGGTCAAAAGGCAAAGTTCGACGTTAGTTTCCTGCTCGAATAACATATCAAAGACTGGGAGAGTTCCAGATTTGAACCCTGCACCTACTGATCAGCAGTCGAACAACTTACCAACAAGCCACTGGTTCAGCTCAGCTGAGGCCTAGTTAGTACAGTGTTGTGTGGATGACAAAGCACTAAAGCTGAGGCTTAGCTAGTGCAATATGGTGTGGATGGTACAGCATTGTAGCTGAGGCTTAGTTAGTACAATGTGGTGTGGATGGTACAGCATTATAGCTGAGGCTTAGCTATTACAATGTGGTGTGGATGGTACAGCATTATAGCTGAGGCTTAGCTAGTGCAATGTGGTGTGGATGGTACAGAATTTTAGCTGAGGCTTAGCTAGTACAATGTGGTGTGGATGGTACAGCATTATAGCTGAGGCTTAGCTAGTGCAATGATGTGTCAATTATCGTCAATTATCGAAGTTAAGCTGCATCGACCTCGGTTAGTACTTTGTGGGTGACCACCTTGGAAGACCGAGTGTTGGTAAAAGCTTAGGAAGGAAAAAATCCCAGGGTGATGGAAGGTTATTCTTAAATCCGCGCCGGCTGCAACTGATGCGCCATAAAAAAGGCAACAATTACTAATAACCATGGAGAGGAAGGAGGAAATGGGTCTTAAACAAGCATCTGTGCTTCCTGACCCAGTGTGCCGCTATATATAGTGCAATGATATGTGGAAGCATTAAAGCTGAGACCTAGCTAGTGCAATGATGTGTGGAAGCATTAAAGCTGAGACCTAGCTAGTGCAATGATGTGTGGAAACATTAAAGCTGAGACCTAGCTAGTGCAATGATGTGTGGAAGCATTAAAGCTGAGACCTAGCTAGTGCAATGATGTGTGGAAACATTAAAGCTGAGACCTAGCTAGTGCAATGATGTGTGGAAGCATTAAAGCTGAGACCTAGCTAGTATATCTTTGCATATATCTTTTTCTTACAGAACAAGTCTTTATCTGTTTTTATCCACACGTTTGTTCTGTTATGAAGTAGAATAAAAACTAACTAGTTGTCGATGATTGATTGATTGATTGCAGATGTTAGTATAAGGGTCGAGTAGGAAACAGACTAAAAACTAACCAGTTGTAGATGATAATTATACTGATTGATTGATTTATTGATTGATTGATTAATTGATTGATTTATTGATTGATTGATTGCAGATGTTAGTAAAAGGGTGGATGCAAGTGAACAGGTTGTGTCAGGACAGTAAGGAGGAGTTTGAGGAGTAGATGATTGATTGATAGATTGATTGATGTATTGGTTGATTGATTTCAGATGCTAGTAAAAGGGTGGCTGCAAGTCAACAGGCTGTGTCAGGACAATAAGGAGGAGTTTGAGGCAGACTTGAAGAAGATCATTGAACTGGCGCCACGCTCTCTCAGCCACGTTGTGCTCGTTCAAGAAGTCATGGAAATGGTTTGTAGCTCCGCCCACTAGTCTAGCATGACCTCCAGCCTAGCATGCCACTCGTCGGGCATGCTCACTAGCTTAGCATGCCCACTAGTCTAGCATGCCCACTAGTCTAGCATGCCCACTAGTCTAGCAAGCCCACTATCCTAGCATGTCCACTAGTCTAGCATGTCTACTAGCCTAGCATGTCTACTAGCCTAGCATGCCCACTAGCCTAGCATGCCCACTAGCCTAGCATGCCCACTAGCCTAGCATGCCCACTAGCCTAGCATGCCCACTAGCCTAGCATGTCCACTAGTCCAGCAAGGCGTTTTGTAGGCGCTCGCCACACCAGCGGCAGCTCTATTTATATCTTGTAATTTTAGAATTCTGTCAAATATGAAATATCTTGTAATTACATCATTATGTAATTAAATATTTTATGTCATATTTTTTTATTATCTATTTTAACATTTACGCTGAGGCAATGATGGAGGACGCCATGGAAGACTTGGAAGAAGGAATAAAAGTAGGAGGGAATTTGTTACAAGATGTGCGATGTGCAGATGACCAAGGAATGGTTGCGGGCAGCAAGATTGGATTGCAGAAGATAATAGATTGGCTGAATGATACGGCCCTAAGATATGGCATGAAAATTAATGTAAAAAAGACCAAGGTTATGAGAGTGTCCAATAATAAAGGTGAAGTTAATATCACAATAAATGGTACGAAATTTGAACAGATAAGGAGTTTCAAATTGTGGGTCATACTGTAACCGATGATGGGAAATGTGAGACGGAAATATGCAGTAGGATTGCACAAGCAAAAGCGGCCCTTGGTAGTAGAAAAGAACTATTAACAAAAAAGATACAAAGATAAAGATAGTGAAAACTTTGGTTTGGATCACGCTATTGTATGGATGTGAAACGTGGACCTTAAGGAAGGAAGATAATAGGAAACTGGAGGCATTGGAAATGTGGATTTGGAGAAGAATGGAGAGGATTAGCTGGACTCAAAAGGTTAGAATGAGGAAGTCCTGGAGAGAGTTGGCACAGATAGACAGTTGATAAATGTATTAAGAAATAGGAAGAAGAGATGGATAGGACACATTCTAAGGGGGGAAGGTCTATTAAAAGAGGTCATAGAAGGTAGAATGGAAGGAAAAGGAGGCAGGGGCAGGCCGAGATTAGGTATGTTAGATGATGTAAAGACCCACTCATATGTGGAAATGAAGAGGAAGGCGGAAGACAGAGAAAAGTGGAGGCGTTATGTACCATGGACCTGCCAGTAGGCAGGGCTCTAAGAGAGTAATTAAATACTATAAGATATTGTGCGTTTTTGAAAAAATATTCCCAGCTAAATGCGCAGAGTTATGCTGATTGATCTTGTCATGGATGACAGTATCACTCTGTTGTTTTATGTTGTGCCTATGGATGCAGTATGACAGTGAGTACGCCTAGTTATACGGCTTGATATTGTCATGGATGACAGTATCACTCTAATGTTATTCTATGCATGCAGTACGACAGTGAGTACGCAGAGCTATGTGGTTTGTTGTTGTCATAAATGTAGTGTTGTCATGGACGACAGTATCATTCTAATGTTGTTCTATGCATGCAGTACGACAGTGAGTATGCAGAGTTATGTGGTTTGATGTTGTCATAGATGTTGTGTTGTCGTTGACGACAGTATCACTCTAATTGTTGTTTTATGCATGCAGCACGGCAGTGAGTACGCCGAGTTATGTGGCTTGATATTTTCATGGATGTTGTGTTGTCATGGATGACTATATCACTCTGTTGTTTTATGCATGCAGCACGGCAGTGAGTACGCAGAGTTATGTGGTTTGATGTGCCTGAGAGTGCTGAAGGAGGAGAGGATGAGGATGATGTGGGCGAGACTGTACCACAAGGACTTCAAGGAGATGTTAGGAGCCGCCGAGAACATCATCATCGTGCTCGGCTTCGTGTCAAAGTTCTACAGCAGTGACGTCACCATAGTCAAGGTTCTCAGCAGATTTGTACAATGATTATACACTTATAATACACTTATACACTGATTATACACTTATTATACACTTGTACACTGATTATACACTTTTAATACACTTACACACTGATTATACATATTGTACACTTGTTTAGCGTGTTGTGTCCGTGACAATGAAGAACTGAACAACTGTTAACTGCACGTGTTGTAAGAGGCGACATAACATAAATGAGGAAGGCAACAGGAACCTCCACAGAAGCCATATTGTTTTGCGAAGCTGTAAAGCTGCTTGTAGGCTATATAAGATATGGGTAAGGCATGGCCTTTTGTGAAGGGATTAACTTGTTGGAGTGCTCTGTATGGAGCGGGAAAGTTCTTGCAGCGTACATTACTAGATAATTTAGGATAAGTTAATAACACATAATTTCTCTTTCACATAAACATAATTTACCAGGGCGTTGTTGTAGCATACAATTTCCCTTGTAAATGTGTATGCTAAAGAGAAATTATGTGTTCATAAATTAGCAGGTAAGATTGGGATTTGATTTAATTACATTTTGATTTGATACTTTCTGATGCATTGATTCACTATACTGAAGCTGTTGAGGCTAGTTTAGCACTTGGCTATGTTTGCTTCTAAGGTTTTCTGGATGTTGAGTGAGGTAGTGATGTAAAAGAAGATCTTACAATTAACCTTTATACCTTAACAGTTATAATCACTAGCCAATCTCTAGTTAAGAGGATAATCTCCTCGCAAGAAATGGGCGCCATTAGCCTCGATACATAATTATTAATACTAATACTATTTTGAGTCTCTGAATGAAATCATTATTTTCAATCTTTGTTTGAATTTCATTAATTATGACCAGTACTTGTGATTCATGGCTGGAGCCAGTGGCAAAGTCGGCTAAGACACTCGAATCGCTGTTCAGTTTGTTGGGGTTAAAATCCTGGTCTCACCTGTCACTGACATCGCTTTCGAGTGAGGAAACTGACGTTAACCTTAGCTTTCCCAGCTTTTTTACTGATCAATTTTTGTTTTACATTATTATTTTATTATTTTCATTCTTTGATTGAATTTCGTTAATTAAGTCCAGTACTGACAGAATATTTTACAATTGATTGATTGATTTCTTTAGTTGATTTAGTTGATCTCTGAATGAAATCATCATTTTCATTCTTTGCTTGAGTTTTTCATTAATTATATCCAGTACTGATAAATTTCTTTTTTGCAATGCATTGATTGATTGATAATCTAATTGATAATAGGATGTAGTAAAGAGAGTTTAGAGAGAAGAGCTGGATGTTAAGCTAGAGAGATATAGACCACAATTGACGTGGGATGCGGTAATTAAGAAGGACATGAAAAATAGAGTATTCACTGATGATATGGTATGGGACAGAGAGGACTGGAGTAGGTCTATTCGTATCCCGACCCTGGTTTAACTGGGATCTAAGGGAAGAAGATGATGATGATGATTGATTGATTGATTGATTTGTCTAGTCAGGCCTGCTGAGTGCTGCCTATCTCGTGCCTAGCGAGGAGAGATTCGCTGCTGTCAGAACCTTATACGCAGCCACGGCTCCCACACCCAAGCCCGAGCCAAATCATGGAGCCGAGGATCAAATTCCCGGAGCCCTGCTGGAGCTGATTGATCAGCTTAGACCGCTAGACTGGACCGTCGATATGAAGTGGGACACTCTGGCAGGCTTGCTCAAACGTCGCTTCCAGGACAAGAGTCTAGGGTTCATTGCTGACAACAGTCAATACTGGGCCACTCTGTCGACCAGTTTCTCCACTCAGAGTAAATCAACCGGCGTAGCTGCTGAGACTGGGCTGCCGGAAAAATCTAAGGCGGCCAAGAAGCTGCCGCCAAATGTTAAGGGTAAGAAGGAGAAGGCGCGGTTGAGCAGCGAGAAGTTGAGTGGCATCAAGAGAAAGTCTCGCACGTTTAGTGAGATAGAGGCTTCGTCAGCTTCCGAGGACACTCAGGAGTCGGAGTGCTCGGCGGCTGATGAGGTGGAGAGAGAGTTGCTGTATCGAGAGATCTGTGTGGGCAATGTTGAGCCAAAACGTGTTGAACCAAAACGTGATGAGCAGAAACGTGAGAAGTCTAAACATGACGAGCCGAAAGTTGATGAGCTGAAAGCTGATGACCCGAAACGTGACGAGATAAAACATGACGAGCTAAAACGTTATGAGTCGAAACGTGAGAAACCTAAACATGACGAGCCGAAACGTAACGAGCTGAAAGCTGATGACCCGAAATGTGGTGACCCCAAGCACGATGAGTTAAAACGTGTAGAGTCGAAACCTGACGAGCCGAAACTGGATGAGCCAAAACGTGTAGAGTCGAAGCCTGAGAAACGAAAACGTGAAGACTCAAAACGTGATGAGTCCAAACGTGACGAGCTAAAGCGTGACAAGCCAAAACATGACGAGGCGAAACGTAATGATTTAAAACGTTCTACGAGTGAGGAGACATGGACTTCTGGTAGCAGTGGTGGCGGTAAGACAACGATAAAGGAGAGCAAAGCAACGTTTGCACCAATGATCTCTTCAGAGGCTGAGAGCAAGGCGTCCGATAAAGAGGTAGCATATAGACTTAAGTCTAGCGAGGTGTCGAGTCTTGACATGAACACCAAGATGGGTAGAGAGAAATCAATGGAGATTCCTTCAGAGGAATCGCACGTGACTGGTGATAAATCTTCTCAAGCATCCACTCTCAGGGATGTACTAGTTAAGCGCGAAGCTTCATCTTCGCCCGATGGTGAGATGATGAGTAAGGCGAAGGATAAATCGGGATCAGTCTTTCAATCATCAGTTCCAAAGACATCAACTTCGGATAATTTCAGTAGACCACAATGTAAAGCATCCATGGAGGCTGGTACCTCTAAGTCATCTGCTTCAGTGACCTGTGCTGATAAGAAGAAGGATTCAGAGACAAGAGATGATGACAAGTTTAAACCTACCCAGTCAAAATCAACCGCGTCAAAGTGGACAAGTTCAAGGACAAGTGAGGATACTCCAGGTGGAGAGGAAGCAAAGCCTGTTGTGTCAAGCTTAGGGTCTGATGATTTGGTGCCGAACTTAGATCATGGGGCTCAAAATAAAGAAGTGAGAAATAGGGTGGAAGTGCAGTCTTCAGAACATAAGAAGCAAGCTAAGAAAAGTGCCGATTCAGGCAAACATTGTGTGTTGAAATCTGGTTTTGAAGCTGCTTTTGAGAGATTTGCTCATAACTTGAAGGATGAAAAGGAACTAGTGGAATGGAAGGAGCCTTTGAGTGAGGATCCTTCATCTGAGGAAGAATGTGAGGGTGGAAAAGAAACTACCAGTGGAAAGGAACAGATAAGTGGAAGAGAACAGATGAGTGGAAAATTGCTGATCTGTTCGAAAAAGCTGGCCTATGGAAAGGAAGCAGCATCCAGAAGTATTCCGAGAATCTCAAAAGAAAGCACTAGTGGAAAGGAATCAGCGAGTACGAAAGAGTTAACAAGCTGGGATAGTGGAAAAGCTATTGTAGAGAAAGACCAGGCGGGTGTTACCAGTTTGTCTAGTGAGAAATCCATAAATATGGCAGGTAGAAAGAGTACAGTAGGCAGCCATGACGTGGAGCCCGGAATGTCCAGTCATCCTATAGCCGACTTACTAGTTGAGTCCGGATATGACGTTAAGATTGGTATGAAGTCCAAGAGTGTGGACGTTCCGGAGACAGGGATGTTGGTCTCTCCAAGCACTGGAGAAGATAAATCTGAAAGAAAAGACTCTGCAGATTGTGAGGATGGATCCAAAATTGTACCGATTGTAGCATCATCTCCTGACGGTGATACTAAGGTGAAGGAAAGAAAGGTTGTTGGTAGTGATGGTTGCAAGACGTGTTCGGTAAAGATTTCTGACTTAGAAGATAAGAACTTGCCGAAGATATCAGACCAGAAGGGCACTAAGGAATCGAGAAAGATTTGGAAGAGGAGAACTTCGAATGAGGTTGGCTCGGCAGCTAAAGATAGAATGGAGGGTGGAGTTGAAGCTAAAGCTGGGGATAGGTTGACAGGAAGTTTGCTAGTGGAAAGTTCTGGTGTAGAAGCTGGATCTAGCTGTGTTCCAGTGAACATCACCTCTGAGGTTATGTGCACTATGTCATCTTTTACCGGTATGGAATCACCTAGTGATGGCGACCTAATGCCATCTTTGAAACCTTTCGCAACGGCTGAGACTTGTGAGCAGAACGAGAGAGGGGCGATGAAGGAAGATGTCCTGCCAAAGCTGGACCTCTATGAAACTTGTGGAACAAACGCTACCAAGCCCAAGCCTGGTGAAGCTAGTAAGGTCGTTCGGCCTGTTGTTCCTAATCGCAGTAAATCTGTCAAGGCCAATATTGGTAGGCCTGACGAGTTAGATCGCCAGTGTTTAAGTGAATCGGATAGTCCAGTCGCTTCAGGGAAGAGTTCTAGAAAGGTTCTAGAAGGGAGCACCACTGAAGGATGTGGTAGTGAATGTAAAGAGGATTGTATAGCTGAAGGTGTGTGTGAAAGTTTGAGTGCCGCGAGTTGTGAAAGTGTGAACATATGCGAATCAACTGATATAGACAACAGTTCAGATGGGCGTGGAAATGAAATTATGTTCCAGAGTGCTAATGTCCATGTAAGTGTTAGCACTACAAGCTGCGCAAGTTCTGATGCAAGCGTAAGTTTAAGCGCTACCAGCTGTGCAAGTTCTGATGTGTATGAAAGCACAAGTGCTACAAGTTGCGCAAGTTCTGGTGCTCGAGTAAGCGTAAGCACTACAAGCTGCGCAAGTTCGGATGTATGTGAAAGCTTACACGACACTAGCTACGAAACTGCCGTAAATAAAAGTTCAGTGCTGGAAAGTGTAAGTGAGACGAGTTACAAGAGTGCAGTGCAGGATGAATGTGTTGAAGCTGAGACGAGTGAAGTGGCGGATGAAGAAGTTGACTCTTGTGCTTCGTCCAGCAGTGTGAGAGGAAGGACTAGTAGATCGAGAGGTGCCTGCTCGAGCGATCTGTTGATGGTACAGCAAACTTCTGCAGATACCGTCAATTCTGATTGCCGAGATCAGAAGAGCGTGTCGTCAGCTCAGGGTCAGACCAAACTAGGCGCTGATCTAGTTGCGGATCAACAAAATACCGCTGCCTTTGCAGATATAATAGCGCAAGCTAATTCCGGTATTCCTTCGGTTAGACTTGAGCGGATAAAATACAAATCGGATATGTTGAAGAGTAGCCAGCAGAGAAGTTGTGTGTCTATGCAGCAGTCAAGAAAACAGAGAACCTCTCTCGATAGCAGTATCGTGAACAGTACAGGCAAGGACCCATGTTTGATCAAGGAGAGAAAGAGAAGCGACGAAACTATTCGAGGTGGGCCTAAATCTCCTGTCCCTCAATCGTCCAGCTTAACATGTAGCACTGCGTCCACCGCTGATAATCGATCATTTGTGTGGATGGAAGTTGGTGGAAAACGTTTTAAGGTTTACAGTTCTACGGATCCCAAGGGACTTGGCACCAAATGTGTACTAGCGGATCCTTCAGATGAATCCAAAGTCGATATCCAAGATATCTTGCCCATTACCCAGAGTTCTTCAAAGGGTTATAAAGCTTTGGAGTCTGTCAGTGCCTCGCTCAATTCCCAGGAAAATAAAATCTTCCCGCATTCTGCGTCCGAAAAGCCGAAGAATGTCTTTCCGACTTCCACAAAGAGTTTTAAAGATGCCACATTGTTCCAGCGTTTCTCCAAGGTCTTCCAGGGGGCCTCCAGAGAGCATCGAAGAAGTTCGGAGAGTTCAGGCAGTCGTAAGGTCAACGCTGGAAAAGGCAAGGAGGATGCTGATAGCTTAAACGTTATTGAGGTCTTAGATTCCGATGATGAGGCTAAACCTTCGCAAGCTGTTAAACATTCAGTCTGCAAGAACTTCAGTGAATCGTATGCTGGTGACTGTTTGCCCACCGGCAGCGAGCATGCCTCCAAGAGCAGCAAGAAGAAAAAGAAGAAATTAGGTCGTGAACGGAAGAGCAGCGATGTCGATGATGAAACAACGGAAAGCTCTAGTAATTCATCCGACAGCGATTGGACGCCTTACAGCGAGGAAACATCAAATCTCCGCAGGAAGTTGAGTAAAAGCGGAAAATCAAATTCGGCTTTATTGACTTCATCTCAGGGTAATTCTGTAATACTTGCCAAATCGTTTAATTCAGCGTATAGAGAAGATCTGTTGAAGGGCAATTACTCTGGCGGCAGAAATTTTATACACTCAGAGGTTAGGAAACAGTCGGGGCTTCAGACAATGAGAAGCACGACGCAAGGTAAGTCCGAGATACTTAATCATCCGGAACGACTTGTCAATTTAAGCGAAGCCTTAGGCAATTCCGGCAAGCCTCTCGTACATGACCAGTCAAAGGAAATATGGTGCGATAAAAATAAATCTTCCATTCAGTTAGACTCCACTAGCTCTGGTGTTGCTGCAGTACAGAGAGATTCTGGTACTGCGCTATCGCAGAGAGCGAGTGGCGCTGATACCCGTGGTTTGATACCCGTGGGTCACCAATTGAAAATCTGCAGTGCGGTACGATATAGATGTAACACGTGCTGTCTCAGACCAGAAGACGAGTGGTGCGACACGAAGAATGAGGTGCTCGAGCACATCATGGAGGTGCACGGTGGTAGGGGTCACTTGAACACGACCGTAGTCTACAGCTGTCCAGAATGTCTGTACACGAGCGCGAGCAAGAATGACGTAGCTAACCATCGCATCAACATCTGCGGAAAGAAAAGATTGGATTAAAGACTAGAACGTTGCATGAAAATTAAATATTGAAGTTCTACTTCAAGATGTATTGAAGATTTATTAGAAGTACTAAAGCAAAGAAGTATTATAACACAAAATATTTTATTTCTCAAGAAGTATTGAAATATTGCAAGAAGTTTTGAAATGTTGAAAAATGTACTCTATTATTACCTAACATTTAGAAGTATTGAAACAACGTAGCGAACCATCACATCAACATCTGTGGAAAGAAGAGATTAGATTAAAGACTAGAATGTTGTGTGGGAATTAAGTATTGAAGTACTTCAAGATATATTGAAGATATATATTGAAGATATATCTGAAGATATTAGAAGTATTAAAGCGAAGAAGTATTTTATTTCTCATGAAGTATTGAAATTAAAGTAAGAAGTTTTGAAATGTTGAAAACTGTACTCCATTATTACCAAAAGTTTTGAAGTATTGAAACAAAGCAGAGTTTTGCAGCAATAATAACAACAATTAGAGTGCTACAGTCATCAATGACAACATCGAACAATTTGAGTCCGATGCGTGGATCACATGATTAATGCCGAAAAGCATAAAACCTGCGGCAGAATAAACTGTTGCAGCAGGATATATTTTCTCGCAATGAAGTAGGCAACACGATGTTGATATTTATTGCTGTCGAATCCGCTGAAAGGTTAAAGTTTGAAGCAATAGATCTGGATGCGGTGAACAGATCTGGCGACGCTGAGGATCGATCCTGTGATGTTGTGGATAGGAGTCGAACCCCCAATGACGTGATACTGCTTGACTGATTGGCTATCGAGTTTTTGACAGAAACTGTTGCAATATTTCACACGATTATTTTGAGCTTTTGACTACGTTGATATGTTCTTCAGCACATGATTTTTCAAATCGTTTGGGGTGAATCGATTTGTACTGACATGTAATGGGGGGGACGTCCCTGACTCATCCTTGTATGAGGAAATAGACGTTAAACCTTTATTATTACTATTATGTTGAAATGACAATACAATTGCGGTTAATCCTATCGCTGTATGTAAGGCTAGTGATGTTGAGGTATATTTTAATTCGCATGTTTTGAATCATGGGTGATCTTGTCAGCAAGTAAAATATCTATGACATACGTGGGACTGGTAAATGCGTAATTGGGAGTCAGTGGAATGGTCTGTAGTGATACGTGCTGTGGCGACGTACTTGACATCATCCTTGGATGAGGAAACGGATGTTAAACATCTGATGCCATTATTATTGTAATTGCCTAACCCTCATAAGTATTTTTAATGATCATAGATTATAGTTATAATTACAGTTTAGATTATAATTATAGTTCAAATGATTTGAACTGTGTCTTAATTTAAATCTATTAATTCATGCGATTCTTTGTTTGGACTGATGACTCGTATTGACTGATGATTCTCATAGACTGATGACTCGTGTAGACTGATAACTTACATAGACTGATTACTTATACAGACAGACGACTCACATAGACTGATGACTCAAATAGACTGATGACTCAAATAGACTGATGACTCGTATAGACTGATGACTCACGTAGACTGATGACTCACATAGCCTGATGACTTACATAGACTGATGACTCACGTAGACTGATGACTTACTTTGCGCTCACCGGCTTGGATTTGTCTCAATACTCAATAGTGCTCGATGTTGTCGTGGATGACAGTAGCACTCTAACTGTGGTTATGTTATTACAATTACGATGCTGCAGCAATTGTGTTTCATCTAATCCAGTTACTTCTTCGCCATATGAACGTTGACGCAGTTTGTGTCACGAAATTCTCCGGGGGGGGTACCTGAAAATCCAACTTAGAGTGTCACCGTACTATAATACGGTATCCCCCATACATGCGTTTGCGTCACGTCATTGGCCGGGGGAGAGGACAATCCTGATCTAATCTCTCTGCACTGGCCTTACACTAGGCGTGTGAATTAGATCTACCTACTGTATTGGCCCCATCTAATTGTTCCTTTTAACTACATTTTTATATGTGCTTGGCTTTGACTCCACTTTTCTGAAATTTGCCTTGTCATCTTAATTTAACGTAAGATCTGATTTAACGACTGTAGAAAAAGTTATTTTTAAAACCTGAATTGTGGTTAATATTATGATTAGTTGACTTGTGAATAGACATATAAATACATATATACATGTATATACATATATATATTTACATATATACATTATAAAGCATTCATTTAGTTACACTTACGTTTAGTTATTGCTACACTTGCATTATTTTCTTTAACAATCTTTGAAAGTTTAGAATTAGATAGCACGCTCTTACGCATGTTAAGTGTTTTTATTTAATCAACGTAAGACTTATTTCTTACTGTAGGATATCAAAGGTAAAGCTAATTTTAACGTCAGTTTCCTCACTCGAAAGCGATGTCAGTGACGGGTGAGCCAAAGATTTGAACCCCGCATATCCTGATCCACGGTTGAATATATTACCGACATCGCACTGGCTTCAGCCTAAGGAAGTTGTGTTTTACAGCGTTTGTTGTAGAAGAGCTATGAAGCTTTAAATATACCCTATATGGATCTCTTTTATTCGTCGTTCACAACAATTGGATGGTTTACAAGGGCAACAATGAAGTGAACAACTGAGAGTGATAATAATAATAATAACTCGCATTATAGTGAAATGATCAACTGTGTTGATATCTATCACTTTTTAATACCACATGTTTAAACCGTTAGGCAATTTATTCCATTTTCCGTGTAACCAGTCCAGTGAATGTCCAAGATTTTACTCTCAGATCAGCGCCGCTGGGATTCCAACCCGCGAGAGTTCAATTCATCTCAGGATCTGTCATTTAAAACTTCATGAGGTTACCCATACGCTATTGAGACATTAACAAAAATAAGTTAGTCAATTCGCATTACCTTACTGAACAATTACAGAGACAACTTATGCTTATACGTGTATCATATTAGCTCTCTAGCTAGCTAATAGGCTACTAGTAGCTTTAGCTATCAACCAAGCTAATCCAAGTAGCATAGGCTAACAAATAAGTTAATTCAATTAGCACAAACTATCAAATAAGCTTATTCAATTAGCACAAGCTATCAAGTAATCTATTACATGTAGCACAGGCTATCAAATAAGTTAATCCAAGTAGCACAGACTATCAAATAAGCTAATACAAGTAGCACAGGCTATATCAAATAAGCTAATACAAGTAGCACAGGCTATCAAATAAGCTAATTCAAGTAGCACAGGCTATCAAATAAGCTAATACAGGTAGCACAGGCTATCAAATAAGCTAATTCAAGTAGCACTGGCTATCAAATAAGCTAATACAAGTATCACAAGCTGTCAAATAAGTAATAGTGTCAGATTATTCGGGGCCTACAATAAATAAAAGGGGCCCGGAGATTTTAGAGATCCAACAACAGAAAATTATAACTTAACCACTTAGTGGCATTATAAGCCAAGTGGACAAGTTTAGGCTGTCTAGGCTCTTTACCAGGATTAGGGGCAGTTCTATAGAGAAAATGTTTGGGAAGACTCTATAGTGCTATGCTGTTGGCCGATATATTACATGTTATTGGCTGGAGCCAGTGGCGAAGTCGGTAAGATACTCGACCGCGGATCAGTAGGTGCGGGTTCAAATCCTGGGCTCGCCCGTCACTGACATCGCTTTCGAGTGAGGAAACTGACGTTAACCTTAGCTTTACCAACTTTTACCAATGAAAGAACCTTTAAATAGGATTTAATTAATCTAAGAGCTATTGAAAAAGTCAAGTCCCTTTCCTAAACTCCCACAATTCTGGCTCCGATCTAAACCTAATAGGGGTCATCCATATATTACGTTGTCACGGGGGGGGGGTGAGACGCCTTATGTCGATTGATGACAGGGGAGTATCAAGGGTTCTGATGACGTCATCAGCTATTGACCGTTCCCCGTGTTGTGTTCGGGTTGTTTGAAGATTTGACCAACCAGTGACTGCACGTGTCGTAGAAGGCGACTAAAGCACTAAGATCCAAACCACGATCAGATAGGGCATTCGGTTGGTGAGCGCATAGGCTCCAGAAATTGCTACAAATATTTAGTTGAATGGAAAAGTCTCAAATAGGGGATTGACTAATGATTCGATGTTGGACA
The DNA here is from genome assembly GCA_905160935.1 of Enchytraeus crypticus. NCBI lineage: Eukaryota > Metazoa > Annelida > Clitellata > Enchytraeida > Enchytraeidae > Enchytraeus > Enchytraeus crypticus. The sequence goes on from CAJHZI010000458.1 coordinate 404,513, forward strand.
GAGAGGATTTGAGACAGTTTGTTCGTATCCCTACCCTGGTTGAGCTGGGATTCAAGGGATGATGATGATGATGACCGTTGGGCACATTGGCACAGTTCTGTTGATGATGACATCTAACGGGGTGGTGCTGAGGGGGCAGAGATATGTTTATTATAATTATCTGACTATGCACATGTATAAAATATCACAATAGCGCATGGGTAGAGGCGTCAGATAACGTCATGAAGTTTTAAATGTCAGTTCCTGTGGTGAATTGAACTCTCGCGAGTTCGATTCCCAGCCGCGCTTATCTGAAAGTAAAATCTCAGACATTCACTGGACTGATTATACGGAAACGGACTAAATTGTCTAACGGTTTAAACATGTGATATGAAAGTGATAGATATCAACATAGTTGATCATTCACTATGATGATTGTTTACTTCTTTACTAATAACCTGATGACAAGGGTAAAAAAGCTAAAGCTAAAGCTAAGGTTAACGTCAGTTTGCTCACTCGAAAGCGATGGGAGAGTGTATAAAATAGTCAGAAACGTGATGACGTAATATATAGATGACCCCATATACGTGCATGCAGCTACTATAGCTATTCCTTACTTATATCTTATATTTTGATCTCGCTTTCTCTTGTGGTCTCCGTGTACTCAGTCGTCGTCGTGTGGTGCTTTGGCGCCTGTTTGCTTACAATTTGCAGGAGACGACCTGACGTTGCATTATGGCGAGGAACCGGACGTTAAATTCTTATTGATTGATTGATAGATATTACTTATATCTTTACAACAGTACGAAACTGTGATAGTCCATGATTTATGCTAAGACGAGTATTGGTTTGCTCAATACGCTATATAGCTGAGCACTCCTGGCAATACTATCGTAATATATTTATAACTATTTGACCAGCCTTTGTTAAAGTGTTGTTTACAACTTTTTGTTCAGCTCACGTGTTTCGCAGGCATAGAGAAATATACGTACGAAATTACGAATAATACAGTGCAGTAACTTACTGTGCAGTACTGTAAGACTATATGGCTGATTTTAGAAGCGCAATAAATATCATATAAATTCTAATTATGTACTGGATTATAGTTAATGTATTAATTATAAGAGTTAGAGTAACATAAATGTTATGTTATATATTATAGTTAACGTATTAATTATAAGAGTTAGAGTAACACAAATGTTATGCTATATATTATAGTTAACGTATTAATTATAAGAGTTAGAGTAACATAAATGATATGTTATATATTATAGTTAACGTATTAATTATAAGAGTTAGAGTAACATAAATGTTATGTTATATATTATAGTTAACGTATTAATTATAAGAGTTAGAGTAACATAAATGTTATGTTATATATTATAGTTAACGTATTAATTATAAGAGTTAGAGTAGCATAAATGTTATGTTATATATTATAGTTAACGTATTAATTATAAGAGTTAGAGTAACATAAATGTTATGTTATATATTATAGTTAATGTATTAATTATAAGAGTTAGAGTAACATAAATGTTATGTTATATATTATAGTTAACGTATTAATTATAAGAGTTAGAGTAACATAAATGCTAATTACGTGTTATAGCTAATGTATTAGTTATAAAAGCCAGAGTAAAGTCTAGTTTAACGTCGAAACTGTCTGCAAGTACCTATCGGGAAACTAGTCTTCATGCTACAACCTGATCAACTAGGCTTATAGTAACTTTTCTATGTGTTGAATCATACTATCAGATGATCAATTAAAAAGTAAAGCTGGTAAAGCTACGGTTAACGTCAGTTTCCTCACTCGAAAGCGATGTCAATGACGGGTGAGCCCAGGATTTGAATCCCGCACATACTGATCCGCGGTCGAGTGTCTTACCGACTAAATAGGCTAATAGTGACTTCACTATGTCTTGAATCATGTTATAAGTTGCTCAACTAGGCTTACAGGGACTTCTCCATGCGTTGAATCCTGCTACCAGATGATCAACTAGGCTTACAGTAACTTCTCTATGTGTTGAATCATGCTATCAGTTGATCAACTAGGCTTATAGTGACTAAACTATGTGTTGAATCATGCTATCATATGGTCAACTAGGTTAATAGAGACTTCTATGTGTGTTGAATCATGCTACCAGATGATCAATTAGGCCTTTAGTGAATTCTTTGTGTTGTGAATCATGCTACCAGATGATCAGCTATGCTTATGGTGACTTTTCTATGAGTTGAATCATGTTATAAGTTGCTCAACTAGGCTTACAGGGACTTCTCCATGCGTTGAATCATACTATCAGTTGATCAACTAGGCTTATGGTGACTTATGTATGTGTTGAATCATGCTATAGGATGATCAACTAGGCTTATAGCGGCTTCTCAATGCTTTGATCATACTTGTACCTTTGCACGCACCTGATCGTCTACATGTAGGCCTAAATGTATCTTATACTCATTCACCTGTTAGAGCTATAGCTGGCCTACTTGTGATATTATATATCTGTATTGTCAGGAGCGGATCCAGGAATTTTTAAGGGGAGGAGGCGAATTTTTTTATAGAGTGTACACATTTTTTGCTTACGCCCCCCGCCTTCTTCGTGACATGTGACGGAACCAGAAAAATGCTGTGGACGGGAGCTTAAAATCTTTTCATTACTGCGCTCGGCTCATAGAGTGAGTGCCCCCCCGTATCTTACCCCCCCCCCCCCGCTCATACCCGTAGGCTACTTTTGTGAAAAAAAGAAAAAAGAAAGTCAAAAAAGTCAGGAGAAACCTAAAATCCTGCTTTTGTTTTAGAAAAAGTAGGTTTATCCTATGCTCATTCACCTGTTAGCACTATTGTTGGCCTACTTGTTATCTAATTTTATCTGTATTGTATTCTATACTGTATGATGCTTGTAATTTTGTAAAGTACAGAGTTGCATTGGCCTGCTGTATTGGTGTTTAAATATTCTTTCCGTATTAAAAGCTAAAATTTAAAAAATGTACGATTTAAACAAGACAATTTCTATTTTAACCTTTTGAATTTAGAAAATATTCAACATTTAGGCCTAGTTAAGAAAAAATGGAGTTGACTTCATGCCAGGATGCTGCTAAGAAAGGACTTAAAATTCTCAAGATTCTTCTTTTCGTAAGTTTTGCATGTAGTTTTGTTTTAGTTTTTAGGCTGGAGCTAGTGGCGATGTCGGTAACATACTCGACCGCGGATCAGTATGTGCGGGGTTCAAATTCTTTGCTCGCCCGTCACTGACATCGCTTTCGAGTGAGGAAATTAACATTAGCTTTACCAACTTTTTATTTTAGAAGTTAAAGCTTTCCTCTATTGCCTCTAACCTGCTCGGTACTTCTTGAATGCTAACTTCAACAATCTTCACTCATAGGCTGGTAAAAAGCTGGTAAATATTTTTAACGTCAGTTTCCTCACCCGAAAGCGATGTCAGTGACGGAAAGATATAGATTAAAAATCCTCTAGATGTAAAAGGTTACAGCCTATTACATCTAGTAATCATCTGTCTGTCGTTCTTCTCTGCAGGATTAATCTAAACCACATTTAACGTCAGTTTCAATGTCGAAAGTTTTATTATTTTTCTACGCACTCTAAAGTAGTTTAAATAGTTTAAATAGTTAGTTTTTTGCAATTTAGAGATATGAACTTAGTTTACTTATTTAATTTTTTAATAATTTAGAGATGTTTTTTAAAATTTATTTTGAGTTTCATTTGCCAGTGTCTTGCCATTTCCTAAAGTATGCTACTGATGCTTGAGCAATAGCATAACACAATATAACAACAATTGGAGTTTTACGTACAATACGACATCCATGACTTTATTGAGCAACATTGAGACGAATCCAAGCCGGTAAGCAAAATGTAGGTTCAAAACGATGCATATTAAAAAATTCACAAAATCAGTCCAAAAATACTAGAGCACAAGATTTGAACCCAGCTATTAATGCTCCCAATTACATGTTTTCACTTCTTTGAGACTTTCACTTCTTTGATATTTTCACGTCTTTGATATTTTCACATCTTTGATATTTTCACTTCTGTGATAGAGGTACTATGTTATACATTGCAGTCGGCGGGTCTAATTCTGCTGGTAATGAGCGCCCTACTACTGGGAGAATACTTTTTGTATGGAACAGCCTTAAAACCAGCTGTGGCTCTGCTGGTAATTAGCGTTATGGAGCTGACGCTGTCGCTATGTGGATGTGTGCGAAAGTGTAGAAATAAAGATTACGTCGCTACACAGGTTTGGTTGTGCAGACTTTTTATTTATTATTATTTTGTATATTCAATTTCCCCGCGTTGTGCTCGGGTGTGGTTGGACCACTGCAGAATAGGGAAACCGCAAACAATCTGCCGCGTGTACGTAAGAGGCGACTAAGGCAGGAGCTGAGGATGGTTCAAGAGGATCCACCTCGCCATGAAATATTTTCCCCCAGGATTAAATGGTAGTTAATCCATTATAGCCTATTAATCAATTAGTCCTGTCTGACTAATTGATTGATTGACAGATTGACTAATCGATTGATTGATTGATTGTCTTGCACGTAGTTTACCGTTGCTCTATTGGTGATGATATGGTGGCTAGTTGTTGGAGGATTATACCAAGAATCTTTTAAGACTGACATCAGTAAAGATCTGCACACAGAGCTCTCAGATAATCTCCACGCCTATCTAGACAATAAAGACTCCAAGTCTCTCACAGATCTCGTTCAATCATCGGTAAGCCACGCCTACCTTGATAGTAAATACTAAAACAAATCTCAATCAATCATCGGTATGCCACGCCTACCTAGATAATGAACACTAAAACAGATCATTAGTAATCCACGCCTATATACATGTAGTTAAAAGACCAAAAAGGATCCCGTACAGTCACCGGTATGCCACTCTTGATTAGATGAAAAAGACTCAATTCAAGATATCCTATTCTATCATCAATAAGCCACGCCTATCTTGATAGAGTTTTTCACAGACCTCAGGCATCGGTAAACCATAAATATGGTGATCGTACGCTTGTTTGAAAAACAGGAGACCGTTCTATCGAACTCTGGTCTGACTCTAGGAAAACAGTTGTTTAACGTAACATTCTTTATTGCCTTACAGTTTAGCTATATAGAAATGGGTAAAATCGATGAATGTAACAGACCTCTATTGCGCTATTGTATTGGTCGTAGTTTTATAAAACGTTCAAAGAAGTTTAACGTCCGCTACTCGATCCTCCTAAGGCTACATCAGGAAATCGATTGAAAGAACAGATTCATTTCAAATCAATGGTCGGGCGTTGAGAGATATAAAGAGAGAGAGAGAGAGAGAATGATAGAGAAGTAATGAGAGAATGATAGAGAAATAATGAGAGAGAGAGAGAATGAGAGAGATATCGAGAAAAGATAGAGAGAGAGAATGGTTAAGTGTTGACAGTCATTGCTTTGTTTGATTAAATAAAGAATTCGAACTGGTCTGCTAAGACCAACCACTAATTTTGTCCGAACCATCTAACAAGTAGCTAGGCCTATACCTAACTAAAAATCTTAAACCTTTATGAACCTCTGCAAAGCATAATTCTTCTAGGAAGTTGTTGTTCCAGAGCAGTGCTTGGAATCATTGGTAATAAGGGGCTAGACTAAGTGTGAATCATCAAAAAAGCTAAAGCTAATGTTCACGTCAGTTTTCTCACTCGAAAGCGATGTCAGTGACGAGCGAGCCCAGGACTTGAACCCCGCACGTACCAATCCGCCGTCGGATATCTTATCGACATCGCCACTGGCTCCAGCCGAACACCTAACAGCAGCCGTCTTCTTGGGTTCTTTAATAATTATGCCGATTTTAGTGCTGATGGTTGAGCTTATAAGACGGTTGACTGCTAAGCAAAAGGCTATGTATTCGAAACCAGGCCGAACCGTTTCTGAGAGTACATATATAAAATTACGGCAACAGAAGTTGAACATTGCCTTAGTGTTTATAGCTTAGAGCTCTAATTGTTGAATCACAATATCGATTAATTAAAAGATTAGCAGAGGTGCTCATTGATTTTCATTGATGATGGATCGATAGAATTATTGATTGGTTATTTGTATAGATTTGATTGATTGATCGATTGAACAGTTTAAATGTTGCGGAGTGGACTCTTATAGTGATTGGCTGAACACGACCTGGTACTTCAATCAATCAATCAATCCTCTGCCCTATCCTCAGTCATGCTGCAGACCAGATAATTGTACCTACAACATTCCTGACAGCAATCTCTACAACACGGTCTGAATCAATAAAGTTTGTTTAATAAACTTTATAAACTAAGTTTAATAAACTTCATAAAGTTTAATAAACAAAAAAGTTTAATAAACTAGTAAATTAATCAAGAAAAATATTAATTAATGTCTAAATCAAATTATCGTGCAACATTTTTGATCTCATAGATTGAACAATTAAGCGGATAATCAATGAACCAATCTATCAAGCAATCAATTTATCGGTCAAATAATTATAATTAATCAATCAAGCAAGCAATAAATTAATGAATAAAATAAATAATCGATCTAACAACCAATAGGCCTATCCATAATATAATCGATCACGTAGCTAATGAATCAATATTTGGAACGCCCGACCGATTGATTTCCTCACTCGAAAGCGATGTCAGTGACGGGAAAGCCTTGGACTTAAACCCCGCACATACTGATCCGCGGTCGATTATCTTATACCGACATAGCTTCTGGCTCCAGCCAAAGGCGATGTCGGGACATACGATCATATACGATCATATACAGTAACATACGATCTTCTACGATCACATACGATCATATACGATCATATACGATCAAATACTTTCATATACGATCATATAAAGTCTTAAACGATCAAATAGGATCCCCGAACAGTTGTGCATGTTGAACTTGTAACATTTGCTCTGTTTTTATGTCTCAGACCTGCTACGAGAAGTTTGTAGAGGAGCTAGATAGGCTTGTGCTTGTTGTAGCTGTGTCCCTTGTAAGCTTCGCTGCCCTAGTGGTAAGCTCTCTCTCTCTCTCTCTCTCTCTCTCTCTCTCTCTCTCTCTCTCTCTCTCTCTCTATCTGTCTTTGTCTCACTCTCTCTCTCTCTTTCTCTCCTCTGTGTGTCTCTCTCGCTCACTCTATCTGTCAGTGTCTCTCTACTCTCTCTCTCTCTCTCTCTCTCTCTCTTTCTGTCTCTCTCTCTCACTCTCGCTCATTATCTCTTAATTTCTCACTCTCTCGCGCCCGTTGTCCCTCGTTCTCTCTTTCTCACCCTCTCTCTCTCTGTCACTCTCTCTCTCTCTCTCTCACTCTCACGCTCTCTCTCTCTCTCTCCATCTCTCTCTCTCTCTCTCTCTGTCACTCACTCTCACACTCTCTCTCTCTCTCTCTCTGTCTCTCTCTCTCTCTCTCTCACCGCCTTCATGCCGACCTTAATAGTAGACATCAGGGTAGTGAAATATAACTATACCTTTCTCACACACACACTCTCTCTCCATCTCTCTCTCTAGTGTTCTGCAAGTGGCAGGTCCGTAGTACACATTAATACTCATATTTAACGTCCGCTACATAATGATCACTCCGTAGATCAACAAGTTAGTCCATTCACAAAAAGCTAAGCCTTATCAGTACCTCATGTAGCCCACAGCTTGAGAAAAATATGGCTCCTTTATGTTGGTTCCCGTTGTCTTCCTCAGTTCGCACCGTAGTTGGTAAACACAAAGCATTCAGTATTGGGCGAGGTTTGGCGCATTACTAAAGCATGCTCCTACAAGTCTAGAGGTCTGGTTTCAAATTCCAGTCTAGAACTTCAGACATCAGAGCGAAAATCAAGTGTGATGATTAGACCCTATTTTTAATTCCGAGCCACGCGCATAGGCCTATGTGGTATGAAAAGGCAAAGTGGTAGAATTATCATGAAATGAGAAGAAATAACAAAAACTTATTTAAGAAAGGAAACTCTGTAACGCATGCGGTATGCCCATCACAAAAACCAGCCATCACAACGAATAGTAAATACGAGTAAACAACGAATAGTAAATACGAGTAAACAACGAATAGTAAATACGAGTAAACAACGAATAGTAAATACGAGTAATCTGGGAGAATAGTAAAAATTCAGTTTGAGCGAGTAGATAGATAGATAGATAGATAGATAGATAGATAGAGAGAGAGAGAGAGAGAGAGAGAGAGAGAGAGAGAGAACTATGTTTATATTTAAAGAACTCTCAAATATGCAGAAACACACAATCGGCCGTCAAGGAGGTTATACAAACAAAAACCTATCTTAGTTGACCACCAATCATGCATATTTTAAAAAATACAAACTAAAATATGCAAACTAAAAATGAAAAGGCGCAAATCACACACACACACACACACACACACACACACACACACACACACACACACATATATATATATATATATATATATATATATATATATATATATATATATATATATATATATATATATATATATAGTCTGCGTCAAAAAAACTCTGACCCCCTAGAGAAAATTTTCTATACCTTTTGTATCTGATGTCTCCTTATCATGTAAATTTAAGCAATTATACATGTACATGGTCCGATACTACACATATGCTGAAAATGTCATGGGAATATACATATCACAATTCCAGTTACAGATCCTTTTGCGCCATGCCCCTACCTTTTTTAGATTCTCTTACAGAAAACTTATATAAATTTGGCATCTGACGTCTCTTTGTCATGTACATTGAGGCGATTATTCATAATGCAATTCTACACAAATGCTGACAAATTTATGGTAATATATGCACCACAATTCCAGTAACAGGTCTTTTTGCGGCATGCCCTTACCTCTCATAGATTCTCTAAGCAGTCTATCACTATAAGTCACTATAAGTTGCGGATACAAATATTCCAAAAGCAAGGTAACGGGGTGAAACGAATAAAGCAAGCCTATCTGCTGAAAGGATGGACCTTGTCAACTGTTAAAGAGTATTTGTTAGAAGATTGCAGAGAGAGAGAGAGAGAGAGAGAGAGAGAGAGAGCAACTGATAGAAAGGCGGGCAGTGGCTGGACCAAAAGTGCCAGAATACCTGCAAATATTGCTGCTGTTGAAGGAAATAATTTGTTCTTAGGAAGGAGAACCTGGAACACGTCGTAATGCACGTCAGATATATCAAGTTCTAGGGGTTTCTGCCGCATCAGTTCGCAGGATTGCTACTACCAACACAATGAATCAATGAAGGGCTCTAATCAGGAGTATTCAGTGACAAACTGCATAGAGAACCTATAAGAGGTAGGGGCACGGCGCAAAAAGATCTGTAACTCGAATTGTGGTGCATATATTTCCATGGATTTTTCAACATATGTGTAGAATTGGTTCATGTATTATCGCTAAACTTTACATGATAAAGAGACATCAGATACCAGAGTTTTAGAAAATTTTCTTTAGGGTCTCAGGTTTATTTTACGCAGTCTGTATATATACAGTATATATCAACTCAAAGAATAGACGCAGTGTGCACATATATACATATAAACATGCAGATGCATATACATGCACATATATACATATAAACATGCAGATACATATACATGCACATATATACATATAAACATGCAGATACATATACATGCACATATATACATATAAACATGCAGATACATATACATGCACATATATACATATAAACATGCAGATACATATACATGCACATATATACATATAAACATGCAGATACATATACATGCACATATATACATATAAACATGCAGATACATATACATGCACATATATACATATAAACATGCAGATACATATACATGCACATATATGCGTATACATGTAGGCCCTATACATACATGCAGAGTAGTCTAGCAAAAAGTTTAAAACAAGCAGTCATGGACTTGCCAGTAGGCTGAGCAAATGCTAGCCAGTAGCATTTGTGTGATATCAATTTATCACTGAGAGTGATAAATTGATTGGTGAGCGTAGACGTTTTATTGAATTATATGTGTAGGATTTATATGCGATTATTTCTATGCGATTGATTGATTGATGTGTGTAGGTAAGTGTATTGATTGATTGATTGATTGATGTGTGTAGGTAAGTGTATTGATTGATTGATTGATGTGTGTAGGTAAGTGCATTGATTGACTGATTGATGTGTGTAGGTAAGTGTATTGATTGATTGACTGATTGATGTGTGTAGGTAAGTGTATTGATTGATTGACTGATTGATGTGTGTAGGTAAGTGTATTGATTGATTGACTGATTGATGTGTGTAGGTAATAGGACTGGTGTTAACCTGCAGTCTGATGATAGTACAAAGAATATTATCTCGAGAAATCTCCTATCACAGGATCTCTGACCCTGACGGGAATGTTATCTGAGTACATCATTTGTTATTCTTGTTATTCACGACGTCCCTGACATCATCCCTGGATGAGGAAACGGACGTTAAACTTTAATTATGATGATTATTATTATTATCATTGTTATTATTGAATATATGGAATAATTTTCCTTAATACATTTTTTAAAATGTCTCAATAGCGCAATGGGTAACGTCATGAAATTTTAATTGACAGATCCTGAGGTGAATTTAACTCTCGTGGGTTCGAATCCCAGCTGATCTGAAAGTAAAATCTCGGACATTCACTGGACTGGTTACACGGAAAATGGAATAAACTGTCTAACGGTTTAAAAATGGAGTATTAAGAGTGATATATATCAATATAGTTGATCATTTCACTATAATGCGTGTTTACTTTTTTTACTTTAGTCTAGCATCTACTAAACTACGCTATTATAAAATACTATGATGTCATGTTACTGCTAAAATAACTGAAATGTTTTCACGAAATGCTTTAACATCAATATCATTTGAATAATTACGACGATACACGTATTTTGTAGATTAGCTAGTGTTTTATTTATTTTTATTTACCATTATTTTTATTTTGTTTATATTTTTATCATTTGCTAAGTTGAAGACTCTTGGGCTTTAACGCAGGGCGTTCCGAGTTCAAATCTCGACAAAACCTTAGGGTAAAGTCTGATATTTTTTTTTCTCCAGTTTAAGATAATTGCATTTCTGTTAATTCTCGGATTCACTTCCCAACCTGGTACTGATCAATCAACTAAGCAAATGTCTCAATAGCGCAACAGATAACGTTATGAACTTATAAATGACAGATCCTGAGGTGAATTGAACCCTCGTGTGTTCGAATCCCAACTGATGTGAGAGTAAAGTCTCGGACATTCACTGGAGTGGTTATACGGAAAATGGTCTAAATTGCCTAACGGATTAAACATGTGGTATTAAAAGTGATAGATATCAACATAGTTGAGCATTTCCAGTGGCGGATCCAGGGGAGGGGCCCGGGCTCCCCCCCTTAGGTCCGCTGATAAAAAAATTTTAAACTATATTTTCATTGTATCTATGTCAATTTCGATGTGTAAATATGTTATTAATGGCAGTGGTTAGGGGGGGGGCCCGGGGTAGAGGGTATGACAGGTTATGGTTTCATTGTTTCTAAGGCAATTTCGATGTGTAAATATGTTAGCAATGGCAGTGGTTAGGGGGCCCGGAAGGGGGGGGGGTACGACAGGGAACTCATTTATAATAGCTCAATTTTTGTCTAGTTTCTAGGATATAGGCTACTAGGAGCCCTGTATAATGGAAGGAGGTCCAAAAAATGTTGATCGTTTCACTAGCTCTCCATTTTCACTTGAACCTATGCAGTGGAGGAAAAAAGGGTGTATGTAAAAAATGTGAACTCTGTCCAGTAGCAGTGGTGCAAACAGCCTTGGATGGGAGGGGTTAAGCCCCCCTCACCACCACTGAAATTAGGTCACTTTTGCAATTCGTCGAGATCTTCAGAGGTGACAAAATTAACTTACTTTTTCCAAAACAAATGTAGGATTTTAGGTATTCCCCTGACTTTAGTACGGGTATAAGCGGGGGGGGGGGGTAAGTTAAGGGGACACACTCTCACAGAAATTTGTCTGGTTGAGTCACATGTCCCGAAGAAAGCGAGGCGTATGCCAAAAATGTACTAAAAAAAAATTTCGGGCCCCCCCCTTAAAAAATTCCTGAATCCGTCCCTGATCATTTCACTATAATGCGTGTTTACTTTTTAAACATTCGCAACATTGTTGAACATATTTGTCTTACTACGTGGAGCTGTATTTCACCTTTCAGATAGCAGAATCAATACAATTTATACAGCTAATGATTTGCTTGCTTTGGTCAACCGTTCTAACAGCACAGTTCAGTAGTTGGTTAAAGCAAAACACCTGCAATTTATAGATTAGCTATTTTACAGTTTTTTTCAAATGCTTTAATAAGTGGTTAATATAAATTGGTATATGTGCAAACGGGAAACCACCTCAAAAGCAATATTATATATATTTTTCTCAAACTGTAGGCTACATTATGGTGTGGATTAGGCAAAGCCATATGTGAAGGGACTAACTCGTTAATCGATGGTGTGCTCTTTATGGAGCTTGTAAAGCAGCATGCGAATAAGAATATGTACCTTGGAACTGCCGCTTCACAGAAAATTATAAAGATGAAGAGAGAGAGAGAGAGAGAGAGAGAGAGAGGAGTAATATTGTTGTTGTGATTCATTCTATATTGTATTGACGTATTTTCCTATTATATGCAAAGTGATGTTTTTATCGTTGACTTTTCTAACATCTTCAAATTTCTCAATTTTAAATTTAGTATTTTAATTCTGAGGTTAAGTTAACTTATTTGTGAGACTGCAGGAGTACTCACTAAAGAGGTACACTGCAGGAGTACTCATTAAAGAGGTACACAGCAGGAGTACTCATTAAAGAGGTACACAGCAGGGGTACTCATTAAAGAGGTACATAGCAGGCGTACTCATTAAAGAGGTACAGAGTAGGAGTACTCATTAAAGAGGTACACAGCAGGAGTACTCATTAAAGAGGTACACAGCATGAGTGCTCGTTAAAGAGGTAAACAGCTACCACTGTACCGTAGAAATTGCATCGCCGTATTAGATTCTATAAATAGTCGTAACTTCCAATATTTTAAGTAATCAAGGTCTTGAACCCAGCACCTACTAATCCATAGTCGATTATCTTACCAACTTCAACACTGTCGCCAGGTCGCTATTGCAAGTACTCTCGTTTATTTATTTGCAGAAAGTACTCAGACTTTATGAGTACTTTTTATTTTTTATATTAAAATAGTATAAAGTGATATATAACACCATAAGAGATTTAATTCTTTAACTTCTTTAATGTTACAGAAGATTTCTGGATATGATAAATAGTATTCATTAAACGTAGTACTTGTTAAATGATAAATGAAAAGTGACATATGCAATAGGTGTGACAAATGCATATCACATATGATAATCGGGTACATTCTTAAGTTACACGGTACATATCTGTATGTACCTATATGTGCTTTTGGGTGTAAGATTTCTGGGTTTTGTCAGATTTCATTGCAATTAACGAATAATAATAATAATTATACTAAATGATAAATTAAATGATATATTCAGTATTTTAGTATTTCATGCTAAATTATACTTGTTAAATGATAAATGTAAAATTAACCACTAATGTTAAATGATATGTTAAATGATACATACATGTTAAGTGATTAATAAAGATTGTGTTCAATGATATATGATATGCTATGTGTTCACATGTGAAATCATAAATGATATATTAAGCGTCACATGGTCTGGAACAGAGAGGAGTGTAGAAGGTCCACTTGTATCCCGAAAGGATTGGAACAGTATTGCTATCACTTTGCTATCACTAGTGGTTGTCATAGGCACAAAGTCATTCATGTAGGCACACAGTAATTACTATTACTAGTGATATTGTGACTGGTATTTGACAGAGAGAATTGAAGAAGGCCTATTCGTATCCCGACCCTGGTTAAACCGGGATTCTACGGAAGATGATGATGATGACGACGTGCAATGATAAATGATATGCTAAGTGTCACATGTTAAATGACAACGCGATATGATAACGATATAACATAACGTTATACGATATGAATATTAAGTCTAAATCAACTAGATTTCTGTCTTTGACTCTACACGTCATACACAAGCTTGAAACCAGTCCAGTAGCAACAAACAAACCAGTTACATAGATACTAATACGTCACGAACAAAATGAAAATACAACTAATAAAGAACGAACCACGAATATTGAAATAATATTACCGTAATGTTATTGCATAGTAATATATCTGACAAATTACAAAATGAATAAGTAGGCATAGACTGGGAATATCAAAGTATTGGCTACCAACTGAACACAATATCGAATACACATTTCACTACAAAATAGTATCTACATGTACATAGATGTTTTAATGACGATGATGTTCAATTGGCAAACGACATTTTTTCAATACATACTTCAGTAGCTAAATAGACGATACAATACAACGAGCGATTTTCAATTTCTACATGATATTTAATGATTTAATAATAGCATTTTTTGTGCCGTGAACTGATTTTAACTTAATTGCAGCCTATGTGGGCATGCGCCAGAGGCTTCGGGCCTGTATGTCCATTTTCACCTCATTCTATGCATGGTGTACAGTGACATTGTGATTTTCTTTAAAATAAAATATCTATATATCATATACCCAATGCACACTCGTAATTACCTACATAGACGAGGCAACAGTGAGTCTTTGTAAATTGGTATAAGACGTTTAATCCGCAATATGGCATATTTATTAAGCAACAAGACAAAACGAAGCCTTTGAGGGCCCTTTACGAGAAGTACAGTCTACGGTTGGTCTATTCTTCAGCAAACCAGACACAATACGGGCATCACATCTAATATCCAGTAAGAACACAAACGAAGACTAAGAGAGAGAGAGAGAGAGAGAGAGAGAGAGAGAGAGAGAGAGTGAGAGAAGGCACATTTGAAGCCGAGGTCGTCTCAGCTGAATATTGAAAATTTTTCATACTGTACTCTTCCCGTATTGTGTCTGGGTTTTTTGAAGAATAGACCAACCGGTGACTGCACGTGTAGTAGAACATTGAAATATTCCTACAGATAGCTTCCACAATCAAGAGCATTTCATCGACCAGTAGTAGCATTAGAGTACAAAAACTGCACCCGTATGAAAACTTCTATAAAACACTTAGCTTGAAAATATTACTTAATATGCCACTTATCAACTAGCAGCCTTTGTCGA
The DNA here is from genome assembly GCA_905160935.1 of Enchytraeus crypticus. Lineage (NCBI taxonomy): Eukaryota > Metazoa > Annelida > Clitellata > Enchytraeida > Enchytraeidae > Enchytraeus > Enchytraeus crypticus. The sequence continues at coordinate 419,695 of CAJHZI010000458.1, forward strand.
GCAGATAACACAGCTATACATTATGACAAACGAGTTTCTTTGACGCAATTAATAGCCAAATCCAGAAATTGTCATCCAAGCACAACTATTCATAAATAGATTCTTGATTGATTGCAAAATAGACAATTCGTACACAAAATATAATATAAAAATATATAATGAGATCAGCATATAAATAATACGTTAATACTTGCATTGCTAAATATTGCATTATGAAAAAACATGATTGCTAGAAAATGATTTGCAAATATTTCTGCACAGTGATTTCCTCACAAGTTGTTCGACAGTTAATCATTAGACGCTGGGTACAAATCCAGTTCTCGCCCCGTGACTGATATGCCACTGAGAAAAGAAACTGACATTAAACTGAGAGTCTTAGGCTTATATAAGCATAACAATACACTATACAGCTGCCAATAAGTCTGACCTCACATTTGGAGTGGGTGGGGGAGGGAGAGAAGATAAATTCACATTGAATTTCAAACACTACACACACACACACACACAAATACACATGTTAGATGGCAAAAAGCTAAGGTTAACGTCAATTTTCTCACTCGAGCGCGATGTCAGTGACGGGCGAGCCCAGGATTTGAACCCAGCACATACTGATCCGCGGTCGAGAATCTTACCGACGTTGCCAACGGCTCCAGCCAGGGCAACATGGAAAGCAAACAAGCCAGTGTTTGAAACAAACAAGCCAGTCTAGAACTTTATTCATATGGAACTTGATACAGGACAGTACTTCCTTGCTTGATCTTTTACCGCAATTATGACACAGTCGATCTATTAGAATTCTTGATGAATGGTAAATACATTAAATAGGAATAACCTACAGAAATTTTACATCAAAGCTGTGAAGGCTAATTATGTAATATCTTAGAGTGTTATGCATACAACATCTTACATCTTCTTGGCTGGAGCCAGTGGCGAAGTCGGTAAGATACTGGACCGCGGATCAGTATGTGCGAGGTTCAAATCCTGGGCTCGCCCGTCACTGACATCGCTTTCGAGTGAGGAAACTGATGTTAACCTTAAATTTTTTGCTTTTACAGGATTATGTGTATATGGTACGATGGGATGAATATCTTAATTGCTATATTCATTACATTTTAATCAAAATAAATACTCAAATTGAACACAAATTACAATGAGTCAAAATAGTAACATTCTATTGACGTCCAAACATTTTAATATATCCCTTTTATATAATCAAAAATATACATCAAAATAAAGTTAATAATAAACGACTAAACTGTTTACACCAAACTGTAGCATCAAATCAAAGCAATGCAAATAGTAGATTCCACAAGATGAAGCAATATTTACGACAATTGAGTAGCTAGTGACATATTAGGAACAAGTATAATATTATAGACATGTCATATGTAGAACAGAGATGGAATACAATTACAAATGAATACAGTATCGAAATGCAATACTAATAAATTACTACAATTAAGAAATAGTAACTAACACATACAGATGATACCTCAGTGGCATAAGCACAACTACACTCATGTAGGCACAGTAGTTAATATCACTATTGATTGTCATAGGCAAAACTTTATTCATGGAGGCACACAGCTCTGCTATCACTAGTGGTTGTCATAGGCACAAAGTCATTCATGTAGGCACACAGTAGTTACTATTACTAGTGATTGTCTAGGCACAAAGTCATTCATGTAGGCACAAAGCTGTTGTTATCACTAGTGGTTGTCTAGGCACAAAGTCATTCATATAGGCACACAGCTGTTGTTATCACTAGTGGTTGCCTGCAGAGACATGGCGATATAACTATTGACAACAGTTGTTGTTGTTGTTGTCTACTGATGTCCATAGACACTCTCGTCGGAATAGGTTATATACAACAAGTTGTCCTCTTCCTTGTGCCACTGCAAGTGTGTGTGTGCGTGTATGTATGTATGCATGCATGCATGTATGTATATATGTATGTATGTATATATGTATGTATGTGTGTATGTATGTATGTGTGTATGTATTTATGTGTGTGCATGTGTGCAGTGTATGTGATAGTACATAACATAACATTGTTAATGCTCATAACTAATAATTAAGAACAACCAATAATAAATGCACAGCCTCATTAAACATATATCTCTCTCCCTTTCTCTCTCTCTCTCTCTCTCTCTCTCTCTCTCTCTCTATATATATATATATATATATCTTAGAGCATTGCCTACTGGCAGATTCATGATATATAATGCCTCCACTCTGTCTTCTGTTTTCCTCTTCATGTCCACATACGAGTGGATCTTTAAATCATCTATAACATTTGTTTTGATATACCTTTATTCTTGGGAGATTCTGCTTATGACGAGGTGGGCCCCTATGCCTTCCTCAGTTAACATATAACTGGGAAAAGATAAATGCTCTTTCATTCCAGCTTCAAAGCTCTCAACACTCAATCTTCCAAGGTGGTCACCCACAAAGTACTAACCGAGGCCGATGCAACTTAACTTCGATTATATTTATTCCCACATCCTGTGAACTTGAATAGCTTCAGTGATAAGCCATTAGTCAATAAGACAGAAATAAAAATTCTATAATTAATAAAGGTTTAAAAATTATCGAATTTTATAAGAAAAATTGGGTTATCAATTTGTCAAAAGAAATATTCAGCTTCAGGTTCTAATAAAATTAAACAAATTAATAAGAAATTTTAAAAAGAATTGCTGCTATTATTATTTTGTTTTTACACATTTCTCACTGCCCACCTTAGTAAAGCCTTCACTAAAGCCTGTTTGACGTCCCTGACATTGCCTTATGGCGAGGAACCGGACGT
>CAJHZI010000458.1:425000-587500 GCA_905160935.1 Enchytraeus crypticus
GGTCCATGGTATATAATGCCTCCACTATTCTTTATCTTCCGTTTTCCTCTTCACGTCAACATATGAGTGGATCTTTAAATCATCTATAACATCCTTTTGATATATCATTATTCTTGGGGGATTCTGCTTATGTCTTCCTCAGCCTCGACTAACATTTACTGGACAGGGGCGTCATTCCCTGAGAAAACAATCCTGTTTACCCATCATATCTGCTATGAGCAGATAAACTTAGAAATCTTTACAGTGCATTTTTCAAGTTATCACAAAGCCCCGTTTACCTAGATAAACTTGGCTTAAAGAAATTAGGGAATACTTCAAATAACAATGATAAAGATTTAACGTCTGTTTCCTCATAATAATAATAATAATAATAAAGGTTTAACGTCCGTTTCCTCATCCAGGGATGATATCAGGGACGTCCCCAACAGCACACATCACTACAGATCAATTCACCCAGACCAATCTGTGAAAGAAATGTGCTGAGGAGAAATAAGGTCCTAAACAAAAGCCAGTCCAGTGATCAAAAAATGGTCAAGGTAGATTGATTATGTCTATGGTGGGAAAAGGTAAGTTTTAAGCTTGCTAGAGAATGTTAAAAGAGAAGAACAAGAGCGAAGATTAGCAGGTAAAGAGCTCCAGATTGTGGGTGCTGCATAAGAAAATGAACGTCTGCCCAATGATGTGAGAATATTTGGAACTGAGAGAAGATTGGCATCAGTGGAGCGAAGTGCACGTGAGGGACGATAGGGAAGAAGAATTTCAGTTAAGTAAGAAGGCTTGCCAAATCATAGAGTTTTGAAAGTTAATAGAGCTATTTTATATTTTATGCCTTGGTTAACATGGAGCCAATGAAAACTGCGAAGTAGAGAAAGAGAGCGAAATTGAAGTAGAGACGACTTACAAACAACACGTGCAAGAGAAAGAGTGCTACAAACGATTGAGAGAAGAAGTAGGTAACCCATATAATAATGAATTACAGTAGTTGGGCTTTGCATGAACTATAGAATTAGCAAGGATAGTGGCTGAATTTCTAGTAAGGGATTGACGTTGCCTTTTGTCTGTTAGAAACAGCTGCGTCATTTACCTGTAGGCTCTTGCGCTGAGATGATTTTTCAACCTCTTCTTTCGTCACATTTTTGTTGTTTTCTACTGATGCTTGAGTCCCAGGCTGAGTCTTTGTTAAAAATAATGGGATGTTGTCCGTGACATCATCCCTGGATGAGGAAAAGGACGTTAAACCTTAATTATTATTATTATGGATACGCTTACAGGAATCTTGGTGGGATATTTTCTTAGTTTGTCTTCAGCATAACCACGTCTCTCTTCCAATGAAAACCTTTCTTTATAGCTCATCGTTGTAATTATATCTAAGCATAGAAAATATAATAAAAATTTAAGAGTATCTAAAATTAGAAAGCAATTTTAATATAAATTAAGCATTGGCAAAGGTAAATAGTTTATACATTCACTATAGTGAAATGATCATAAATGATGGCAGATATCAGTTTTATTATGCTTAAATGGATACGCAATTGTAGTCTATTATCAATTTGGCGGTTCTGTCGAATTGTCAATGTCTTATATTTTATTCCCCCATTTGCAAGTAGAGTTGAATTGTCAATGTTTTACATTTTACTCCCTGGTCAGCGAGCCCAGGAACTGAACCAACGATATTTCACTTCACCTCAAGATCAGATAATTAAAATTCCAAGCTGAATCTCTGTTCACAGAGATTTAGGAAATGCACCATTTAACTTGCAAATTTATAGGAGTAGTATGAGGAGAGTAAGGTTTGACGTATTGTTACAGCGGGCGCCTCAAATAGATAGGTCTGGATTAAATTTTCAGATCGATTAGCAACGAATAAACCCCGTGGTGATACAAGATTAGTCTTATCTAAATGCTGTCAGCACTCTGAGGTATCAAAACTTCAAAAGGCAACAGTTACTAATGATCGTAGATAGAAGACGGAAACAGAAAAAAAAAAAAAAATAGGCAAACTACAAAAATATGCAAAGTACAAAAATATGCAAACTACAAAAATATGCAAACTACAAGAATATGCAAACAAGCAAGGAAACACCAGTTGTTATTGTTTACCTAAAATGCCGCACGACTTCGAAATATAAATTACATCATAAGCTAAAATAAATCACTTCGGCAAAGTTACTTTCACAAGCACTGATAAATTTAGAATACTAGATATTTGACAGTCTTCCTAATTATAAAATACCTTCAATAGTACAAACTACTCTAGACTCTACGTCAATCTGAACGAAACTGTACGCGGATTAATACAAACGAAACTTTGACATATACATATGCTATCTTGGCCCACTAATGAACAATGAGGAACGCTCAGCGGACGCACTGGAGTGGGTCAAAGCATAGAGGCTCTTGGGTCAAAGCCTGCTTGGCTGGCAGCGTGAGAAGTTCCATGGCCTAGAAAACATTGGACCAATTTACACTTTACAAGTGTAGGCCTAAAGTGGACATTCACTGAACTGGTTGCACGGAAAATGGAATAAATTGCGTAACGGTTTATTTGGTCACTGGCCCTTTTTTGGTAAATGTACTTGTATAATAGTTTCAGTTTCATATTGAACTATGAAGCGTTGTTAATATTAATTGATATTAGTTAAGAGACGCATGAGTCTTAAACAAGCATATAATTGCTTTGTTGCTTCCTGACTCTGTAAATGTTATGGTATGTTTAAACATGTGTTATTAAAAAGTGATAGATATCTACGGTGGCTCGCAACTGCCATAAATTTTTTTTTTTTAAACAAAAAATCAAAAAACAAAAAAACAAAAAAACAAACAAATCTTTGTTACTATAAATAGCCACTTTGTTACTATAAATAGCACACTAGCAGTATCTATATCACTCATAGTCGATGACAACATCCAGCACTCGATCTTGAATCAAAGGCCAGCCTATGTGCAAAAAAATAAAGTTTATTGTCAATGACAACATCGAGCACTCGATCTCGAGCCAAAGCCAAACCGATGAGCACAAAATTAGGTCAAAAACGGTGCAAATCCAAAATTCAGTTAATTAGTCATGTTAAGTGAATTCGTCAATAACAACATCGAGCACGCGATGTCAAACCAAAGCCAAGCCGATGAGCAAAAAGAAGGTTAAAACTGTGCAAATTCAATATTCAGTTAATTAGTCATACTAAGTGAATTTGTTTATGACTACATCGAGCACTCGATCTTGAGCCAAAGCCAAACCTATGAGCACAAAATTAGGTCAAAAGCGGTGATAATTACAAGGTGAGTCTTTGGACTGATTTTCTGCATTTTGGAATTTGCACCGTTGTTGACCTAATTTTGTGCTCATCGGTTTGGCTTTGGCTCGAGATCGAGTGCTCGATGTTGTCATTGATACGGTGGCTCGCAAATGCCATAAATTTTTTTTTGAAACAAAAAACAAAAAAACAAAAAAACAAAAAAACAAAAAAACAAAAAAACAAAAAAACAAAAAAACAAAAAAACAAAAAAACAAAAAAACAAAAAAACAAAAAAACAAAAAAACAAAAAAACAAAAAAACAAAAAAACAAAAAAAACAAAAAAACAAAAAAACAAAAAAACAAAAAAACAAAAAAAAAAAAACAAAAAAACAAAAAAACAAAAAAACAAAAAAACAAAAAAACAAAAAATCAAAAAAACAAAAAAACAAACAAATCTTTGTTACTATAAATAGCCACTTTGTTACTATAAATAGCACACTAGCAGTATCTATATCACACATAGTCGATGACAACATCCAGCACTCGATCTTGAATCAAAGGCCAGCCTATGTGCAAAAAATAAAGTTTATTGTCAATGACAACATCGAGCACTCGATCTCGAGCCAAAGCCAAACCGATGAGCACAAAATTAGGTCAAAAGCGGTGTAAATCCAAAATTCAGTTAATTAGTCATGTTAAGTGAATTCGTCAATGACAACATCGAGCACGCGATGTCAAACCAAAGCCAAACCGATGAGCACAAAATTAGGTCAAAAACGGTGCAAATTCCAAAATGCAGAAAATCAGTCCAAAGACTCACCTTGTAATTATCACCGCTTTTGACCTAATTTTGTGCTCATCGGTTTGGCTTTGGCTCGAGATCGAGTGATCGATGTTGTCATTGACGAATTCACTTAGTATGACTAATTAACTGAAGTTTGGATTTGCAACCTTTTGTTACCTAATTTTGTGCTCATCGGTTTGACTTTGGCCCAAGATCGAGTGCTCGATGTTGTCATAAACAAATTCACTTAGTATGACTAATTAACTGAATATTGAATTTGCACAGTTTTAACCTCCTTTTTGCTCATCGGCTTGGCTTTGGTTTGACATCGCGTGCTCGATGTTGTCATTGACGAATTCACTTAACATGACTAATTAACTGAATTTTGGATTTGCACTGTTTTTGACCTAATTTTGTGCTCATCGGTTTGGATTTGGCTCGAGATCGAGTGCTCGATGTTGTCATTGACAATAAACTTTATTTTTTGCACATAGACTGGCCTTTGATTCAAGATCGAGTGCTGGATGTTGTCATCGACTATGTGTGATATAGATACTGCTAGTGAGCTATTTATAGTAACAAAGTGGCTATTTATAGTAACAAAGATTTGTTTGTTTTTTTGTTTTTTTGTTTTTTTGTTTTTTTGTTTCAAAAAAAAAAATTTATGGCAGTTGCGAGCCACCGTAGATATCAATACAGTTGATCATTTCACTATAATGCGTGTAATGTTTTATGAAGTGTTTTTGTTGCTGTTGGTGTCTTTTCGTGGCAACTATTTTTTCGCAAGTTCTTGTTCTTGATACTGTTGTTAATGGCTACGATTTGTTTATTGTTTACTTTTGTAATGTGTCAGATGTTCGTATAAGCGAAAATGTTATTACAGTTGTTGCACAGATCCGTGGTACAGTGGCAACTTTAAGAATTGATGTCTTGATAGCTGCCTAAATGTGAGATCTAATATGAATGCTATTGCGCTGTTTGTTAATATCTAGGTTTAGTATGTCGCTTTTAGGATATATTTTAGAATTTTATTTTTTAATTTTAATTTTAGTATTTTGTATTTTACGAATCTTAAATTCTCTCTTAACTGCGCGTCTTATACTTAACTGAGCGACTTAATATCGATTGACTTATAATTTATGAAATATTATAATGTTAAACTTGAATCGATAGTATTATTATTAAGTATTATTTTTACAATTTGCTATTATAATGTTGTGACGAAGTTATATGACTTCCTCTCTTCTCTCTCTTACTTTTTCCCTCTCTTTCTCTCTCTCTTCCGCCCAGCCAATTTACGAATCAAAGGTACGCATTCAGAGGGCATATATTGCATTAGAGTGCTCGCCACGGATGCAAATGGCCTGGGTTCAAAGTATCAGTATGATGTGGAATCTCTTGCCCCATAAAAATGTAAGCATGAAAATATGTTCCTGCTAGCTCTTGTAAAGCAGCTACAATAGGTCTGAAACAAGCAACTAATTGCTTTCTGTATCACGCAGTATAGTATATTATTATTAGTCATACTCATTCTCTGTTTTACTATTTTTGGAACATATCATTATCAAATATATTGGTTCTATTGCTTTAGCTAGCTATGCTTTTATGCAACCTAACAAACAACAACAATACGATAAGTGTGCTACTTTTGTCCATGACAACATAGAGCACTATGGAACCAAATCAAAACCGATGAGCTGAATGTGAGTGATCAATACAAGGTGTGAGCCAAAATCCGGGTAATCAGTCCAAGGTAGGGTACTAGTGGAATGGTGGTTCACGTGTTGGTCTCAGTTCACGTAGCCATGAGAGGTAGAGCTAGCACTGCATTGACCTTCAAGTTGATTCGGTCAAAGGCAAAAACTCTATAAACCTTAATATAGAATTTAGCTGGAGAAAACTGGTTTCTGAGATAGTTTCTATTGCCTCTCTGTATTCCTATTGCCTCGTGCAACATGTGCAGTTCTTTGGTCCTCTTTCATGCTCGACAAATGGAATACTGCCATGTAGCAACATCAATATCAGAGACATAGTCTACTGTTGATAAATGATGTAGTTGCCTGGCAAAACAATGGGGTTAATGTTAATATCAAAATGAAGAATAATTTGATGTAATATGAAGTAGAAAAGAGCATTTTATTTGAACTGATCTTATATCAGTGTCATAATATAATTCTGAAATCTTGGTAAAGTGTGTAACTTAATAGATAGCCTATATGTAGACTAGAATTGTAAATCTTAACAACATTTTAGTCTTACAAAAACGTTTAGAAATATTCTAGTCTCATTCATGTATCAATCTGTTTTATATTATTCATATTATTCACAATGATGTTCACCCGTCATCATCATCGCCATCTCGCAATGTAATCTGGCTTTATCTGCCAATACATAGATATATGTATTGGCATATAAAACCAGATAACATATAACATTTAATACTCTAACAGTGTAATAATCAGTAGGCAGTCAAATAATTCAGGATTATCCAGAAGATTAACCAGTATTCCTAGTAATTTTATACCTTAGGACTCCAGTTTCATAGAGATATGGGACTAAAGTAATTTGAGAGAGTTAATTATTCAGTTCTGTGTATTCAAAGACTTATTTACCAAACTAGTTAATTAATCAAAATAACTAGATGAATAATGGATCAACATTAGAACAGAAAACAGCCTGGAGCTATAGGCAGTGAATTTATATAAATTAATTTCAATTAAGGATTATCATGAAATTCCAGTGAAAGATCTTCTCCTTACCGTGTCCTCATACAGCATTAATCCAGCGTCTGACACAATCTCTCGCCCGATCATTGAACACAACTCAGTGAAAGATTTGGTTTCAATTAAGGATCCTGATGTAAGGAATTAGAAGACCTGAAATCGTCCCACTCTGCTATGGAAGATCGACTAGTTCAATGCACAATTCACAAGCCGGTCTACCTGAATGCTGTGCTACAGTCAGAGCCCGAGGTGGCAACAAAGAGTGGTTGCTCCATTGTCATGGTATCATTTCCTAACGCCTTGCACGCCGACATTGACAAGATAACCTTTAAGAACTTCTACACGGCCTCATTGTCTGTCTACTGCAAGCATCGCAGTATGGCTTTGGAGTCAGGGGCAGGTACTACTTCTACTACTACTACTACTGCTACTACTGCTACTTCTGCTACTACTGCTACTACTGCTACTACTGCTACTACTGCTACTACTGCTACTACTGCTACTACTGCTACTACTGCTACTACTGCTACTACTGCTACTACTGCTACTACTGCTACTACTGCTACTACTGCTACTACTGCTACTACTGCTACTACTGCTACTACTACTACTTCTCTCTCTCTCTCTCTCTCTCTCTCTCTCTCTCAGTGCCGTGCCTGTTCCAAGTCTGGGCGGTCATGGTCATGTTCCTCCATATGTCTCTGTTCATTGTTGCTCTGATCATCTCTGTTTCAGTTAGGTGCATCCATTTGCTAAGACTCTTAATAAACGTCGTTCGCTGTCGACCCTTGCATCTTTTTCCTTCCATTATTCCTGTCACTACGGTATTTTCAACTATTTTGTTCCGCATAATGTGTTCGAAAAACTTCATCTGTTGTCGTCGTATTCGGTTCAAAAGGTCACGACAAGTTCATAATCATAATCATAACGGCACACTGGGTCAGGAAGCACAGATGCTTGTTTAAGACCCATTTCCTCCTTCCTCTCCATGGTTATTAGTAATCTTTGCCTTTTGATAGCGCATCCATGGCAGCTGGCGCAGATTTAAGAATAACCTTCCATCACCCTGGGATTTTTTTCCTTCCTAAGCTTTTACCAACACTCCGTCTTCCAAGGTGATCACCCACAAAGTACTAACCGAGGTCGATGCAGCTTAACTTCGATAATTGACGCGCAGCTAAACCAAGTGCGCTAATTCCGCCGCCAAGAAGTTGACATTCTTTGTAAAAACTATTAGTGAGTGGTTAAAATTGGAGAGGGTGGAGGAATGCAGGGGAACGCAGTTCCACTGGCTCTCAAAGTTTCCAAAGTGAGTTCCCCCTGCACGTATTAGAATTGGGAAAGTGGACCTGAACATTTTTTGACAGTTGCAGTTAGCTCTCAACTCCCATTTTGACCACTGCTAATAGCGTACTAGTAGTAACAATGATGCTAAGTTTTATACCGCTTTTAACGTCTGTTTACCCACCGCAAGCGATACATTGAAGTTAATTGCGAGAAACTATGTGCAATGCATTGTGTACTCAGACATATATTTCCTGTTTTCTATCGTATTTCCTGTAAAGTAGTATTATATAGCTTTTATTTCACCACTCATGTAGCAAGACAAGAAACAAACTACAATACAATCGTACAAGTAAACACACAAGTAGTGCTGAAAAAAAAATTAGACGCAAGCATACACTCAATCAATAAACTAAAAATGAATAACTAAACATTAATTGATTTCTAGCGAACGTTCAAAGTAGTTTCGCAGTAATGACTTAAAGTCAAGTCTCTCAACTTGTGAGCTTTGTTTGTATTAATGTACTGTATGTTAAACACTCTGAACGTAGTTTCAAGTTGTGCAATAGTATTGCAATAGAGTCGTTATTCCTCTCAAACCGTTTATGTGTAAATGTTATTATCAATTTTAGACCAATACATCTTCATTAGGATGGCGTTTTTGATATAATCCTCTACTATGTAATATTTTTATGAAGTTGTAATCCTGATACGAAATTTTTGTATTCTTGATGTAAACATTCGTTAGTGTGCCACTGCATCATCATTACACAATAGTGAGGTTCATATTACAATGCTACGTTTGATAGCAAACCACTCAACGAAAAAAAATCCTGCAACGAAAAAATTATAACTGGTCAAGGCTTTGCAGTTAAACATTGGAGTGGAGTAGTAGAATTCTCATCGTTCTAGAAGTAGCAGTTTTCTCATCGTTCTAGATATAGCAGTTTTCTCATCGTTCTAGAAATAGCAGTTTTCTCAACGTTTTAGAAGTAGCAGTTTTCTCATCGTTCTAGATGTAGCAGTTTTCTCATCCTTCTAGAAGTAGCAGTTTTCTCATCGTTCTACACTGTTTTTTATAACTGATACCCCAAATTGTTTTAACAATTAAGTCGTAAGAAGTTGACCGATGTTCTTGAAATTTACAGAACGTGACCAACAGCCAATTATACAAAACATATTTAAATTTCGTTTGAATATCTATAATAACGTGAAAGTTATAGTTTCGCGAATATGAGTGGGGTCAGATAAGAAATTTCCAATACAGGATTACGGGCGTATTACATGCAGCGTAAAAATATCTCTATAAAAATAACAGCGGTCACAAAATTTCACCTAATGCTATTTTGAAGAGCAATCACTTCTTTGCAAAATGAAGTAAAATACGTGCTGATATGGTCTTAATTGACAGAGTTATTGAACTTTTAATGCATGTACTGCATGTCTGGGTACAACTGCTTTCACCGCAGCCACTGCAGCGGCGTCCTCTTCATCGTTTATTCTCTTCATGCAATGCAAGCATAAAAAGTTCTATAACTTTGTCAATTAAGAAGATATCAGCAAGTATTTTACATCGTTTTGAAAAGAAGTAACTGCTCTTCAAAACAGCATTAGTAGAAATTTTATATTGCGTGTTAGCTAGTATTTTTATAGAGATAATCTACTCTAAATGTAACACGCCCGTAATCCTGTATTGGAAATTTCTTCTCTGATCCCGCTCATATTCGCGAAACTATAACTTTCAAGTTATTAAAGTTATTCAAACGAAATTTCTCTATGTTTTGTAAAATTGGCTGCTGGTCAAGTTCTGTAAATTTCAAGAACGTCGGTCAACTACTTACGACTTTATTGTTAAAACAATTCGGGGTATCAGTTATAAAAAACACAGTGTAGAAGTAGCAGTTCGGAAAAACTGTAGCATGCCGTAAACTAACATATTGGCTATGGTGTCGCAGTGTATGTGCTCTAAATACGTTTTATAATCTAATATTATACTATGAGGCAATGATGGAGGAAGCCATGGAAGACTTGGAAGAAGGAATAAAAGTAGGAGCGAATTTGTTGCAAGATGTACGTTTTGCAGATGACCAAGGAATGGTATCGGGCAGCGAGATTGGATTGCAGAAGATCATGGATAAGCTGAATGATACGGCCCTAAGATATGGCATGAAGATTAATATAAAAAAGACGAAGGTTATGAGAGTGTCAAATAATAAAGGTGAAGTTAATATCACAATAAATGGTACGAAATTGGAACAGGTAAGGAGTTTCAAATATTTGGGTCATACTATAACCGATGATGGGAAATGTGAGACAGAAATATGCAGTAGGATTGCACAAGCAAAAGCGGCCTTTGGTAGTAGAAAAGAACTATTAACAAAAAGTCTAAAGAAAGACACAAAGATAAAGATAGTGAAAACTTTGGTTTGGACCACGCTATTGTATGGATGTGAAACATGGACCTTAAAAGGAAGATATTAGGAAACTGGAGGCATTGGAAATGTGGATTTGGAGAAGAATGGAGAGGATTAGCTGGACTCAAAAGGTTACAAATGAGGAAGTCCTGGAGAGAGTTGGCACAGATAGACAGTTGATAAATGTATTAAGAAATAGGAAGAAGAGATGGATAGGACACATTCTAAGGGGGGAAGGTCTATTAAAAGAGGTCATAGAAGGTAGAATGGAAGGAAAAAGAGGCAGGGGCAGGCCGAGATTAGGTATGTTAGATGATTGAAAGACCCACTCATATGTGGAAATGAAGAGGAAGGCGGAAGACAGAGAAGAGTGGAGGCGTTATGTACCATGGACCTGCCAGTAGGCAGTGCACTAAGAGAGAGAGAGAGATTATACTATATTATATTCTGTAAGAGATCGCAGATTTCATATCTGAAATCACAAGATTATGAGGATAGCATGATTGAACGAGAGAGAGAGAGAGAGAGAGAGAGAGAGAGAGAGAACTATATATTAGGAACTGTAATTTCTAAGTCATATTGACTACTTTTGAAATCTCTCATCTCTCTCTAACTCTCTCTCTCTCTCTCTCTCTCTCTCTCTCTCTCTCTCTCGTTCGCTCTCTCTTTCTTAAAAGCTAACACGAAGTTTAACGTCAGTTTTCTGCTTGAATAGTAAGTCCGGGATGGGGAGATCACTGGATTTGAACACTGCACCTACTGATCCGCTATCGAACAACTTGCCAACAAGCCACCGTATCAACTCAGGGTATTGCCTAACGGCAGATGCATGGCATATAACTCGTCTAAACAATTCTATCCCCAGATTGCCTTTATTTCTGAGAAATGTATTGTCTTTCTATATATTCCAAGAAAGAACCTTTGTGTCCAAAGAAAGACACAGAGCTAAAGATAGTGACAACATTGGTTTGGGCCACGCTTTTGTATTTATGTGAGACATAGACCGTAAGGAAGATAGTAGGAAAGAAAATATTAGGAAGATGTTAGAAAGAAAGAAGATATTAGGAAGAAATAAGGAAACTGGAGGCATTGGAAATGTGGATTTGGAGAGACCCACTCATATATGGAAATGAAGAGGAAGGCGGAAGACAGAGCAGAGTGGAGGCGTTATATACCATGGACCTGCCAGTAGGCAGTGCACCAAGAGAGAGAGATACTCCAAGATTATATCTTATTTCTTTAAATTAAGAATTATTGTATATTAATAAATGTTATGTAAATGTTAGTAATTAATAAATATTATAGGATTAATAAATAATTGCATATGTTGGGCAGGTAACCAGACTAACGAGTGGATCCAGTGTATTGGAGCGACTAGTCTGATGCCCTGCCCCCACAGCGAGAATTCAGCTGAGGACAGATTTGTCCTCAGACCCTCTGTCACACTTAAGAACATCTCAGAGCTGCGCTTTGTACTGCGCCAGCCTTCCACCATCTGGAAAGATTTCCACATCGACGATATACAGGTGTGCTTCAGGATTATCGATTAATTGTGCTTCAGGATTATCGATTAATTGTGCTTCAGGATTAGGCCTACCGATTAATTTTAATAAAATCAAACATTATAATGTTTGATTTTATTATAAGTAATGGGTAATCCTGAAGCACAACTAAATAAAGAAGAACATTAAACTAAATAAATGAAGAACCTCTTCTGCCACAATATTAGCCTAACAATTCACAATAAGAGTTACAACAATGCATCAACTTTATACATGGATACATGGAATCATGTATCGATGTACAAAATTCATGGAATCAGTTTGTAGAGGTAGAGTTATTAATAATTCATTTTTATGGTTACGATTATTTTGATTTAGACGACAGTTAAGATTTAGAGTAAAATTTAAGTTAAACAACAATCAGACTGTGTGACAGAGACGAAGGGCTATTTCTGTGTTTTTGCAACTAAACGTGTCTGACTGGACTATAACATTTTCCCACTAGTGACAAAGTGACAGTGCAACAGAAATTTTCCTTCCATAACAAAACAGCTGTGGTACGAAAATAGACTTTCATCTTAACTTTATTGCAATTCCATTTAGTGACTTGACACAATCTTACTGATTCATTCATATTCATTCAGTCAGACAGATTCTGTTATAATGTTTCTGTCATACTCTTTTTCTGTCTTACTGATTCTGTCAGACAGATTCAGTTATGTAGAGACAATTACACTGATTACCATATCAGACTGATTCAGTCATTCCGTCTTACTGATTCATTCAGACATATTCAGTCACAATTATTCAGTCATACTTATTCAGTCATACTGATTCATTCAGACATATTCAGTCACAATTATACAGTCATACTGATTCAATCATATTGATTTAGTAATACCGATTCAATCAAAATGATTCAGTGATACTAATTCAGCTATACTTATTCCGTTATACTTATTCAGTCACACTTATTCAGTCATACTGACTCAGTCGTACTAATTTTAACATACTCATTCTGTTATACAGATTCAGTTGTACAGAGTCAATTACATTGATTAAGTATTACTAAATCACTCATACTGATTCAGTCATACAGATTCAGTCATACTGATATCAATGTCAGACTGATTCAGTCATACTGAACTGATGATTGATTGAGTCGGTCATACTGAGCCAATTACATTGATTCAGTATTACTAAATCAGTCAGGCTGATACTTCAGTCATTCAGTCATAATGATTCAATAATACTGATTCAGTTTTTCCGATTCAGTTTTACCTAATCTGTCGCGCTGATTCAGTCATACTGATTCACTTATACTGATTCACTCATACTGACTCAGTCATACTGATTCAGTCACACTGATTGGTTTACAGATCTACCGGTCAGTACCACGCCAGGCAGACAGCGCGGACCTAGAGAGAGACCTAGAGGCTTGGTGCTCCAGAGCTATTGAGAGCCTGGAAGTAACAGGAGGAGAGGAAGACAAAGGCAAGGTGGATGGACTGGCTCGAGGAGCCTCGGTGTCTCAGGTGGCCTCGCTCATGCAGCACCTCTGGGCTCTCACAGAGAACGTGCAACAAGAGCGAGCTCCTTCTCTCGGCAGATTCGATGTGGACGGGTGCTACGATATCAACCTGTTGTCATACTCTTGATTTAAATTAACGCCATCTTCTTCTTCCAATGAATCCCTGAAGAATTAGGGTCTGGATGAAATTTTTCCATTTGGTTCAGAAAATTTTGTAGCATTTTCTGGAGCCTAGGCGCTCACCAACCGAATGCCCTTTCTGACGCTGGTTTGGATCTTAGTGTCTTGTCGCCTTTTACCACACGTACAATCCACGTTTGATCTATTCTTCAGCAACTCTGGCTCTACACGGCTAATATTTAATTAATACTCTGTGCTCTAGTGCTTTTGATATTAATATGTCTTGCAAAAAAATATTTCTAAAACTGTTGCTATGATTTTTGAACCTAGCGAGAGAAGATGGGCCTTAGACTATATCTTCCATAATTTTAAATTAGGTAACGACGACATTAATTTTATCTCTCAATTTAAATATTTAGGTCATTTGATTGATAATCGTTTATGTGATGATAATGACATTAATCGTGAAATAAGTAATACCTTTGTCCGCACTAACACGCTTTTAAGACGATTTTTTAATTGCTCCCGTACGGTTAAAATTATTCTGTTTAAAACGTACTGTTTATGGTTTTACGATATTGCACTCTGGTCCAAGTTTAAAGTGTCTTCTTTAAATAAATTTGGTTCATGTTACAATAGATGTGCCAAACGGTTCTTTGGTTTCAAAAGGCAGGATAGTTTATCCACTATGTTGCAGTTATGTAACTTTCATAGTTTTGATACGATAATATATAACTCTAAATGTGTGTATAATCAGTGTGTTAGTAATTGTGAAAGTGCACTAATTAATTGTTTTAGGTTGTGATTTTTCCATTTTAGAACTATAGTATCTTATTTTACGAGTGTTTACATGATTTTATGGGTGTGCTGTGTTGTGCGTCTTGTGTGCTTTGTGTGGGCCTTGCTGCCTGATTTCTAATTCTAAATAAATAAAATAAATATCCATGATTTAAATACTATTTAAAAATAGATTCGTATGTGTGATTATCGCAGCATTTTAGAAGGAAAGATAGATGTTATTCCGAAGTCAGATTTCCAACAGTTGAGCCTTTTGCCTCCAATAAACGTAGATACGACTTATGATTTGCTTTACTGAGTGTTATATAATGGAGATTTTCTTTGATATGAAATAAGCCTTTTTATTGAATTTTTCCACCTTTTGGCAACAATCTGTATGCACCTCTACGACTCGCCAAGTTACTAACACTATAAGAACCCTAAGCCTCTGTGAATCGATCATGGAAATAGCTTGCGTAAGGCTGCAACATTGCTTGTATTTTGCAAAGTTTGGCCTAATTGCATGTGTTAGCTATATAGATGTATAGATGTATGATAATATTGTGACTTTGTGATCTTACTATTATTTGTGTTTCACTGTATCTGGTTTGTCTTACTGTAATATTACTGTAAAGTATTAAGATATACTTGCGTGTTAACTTTATTAAACATTGGCTGGAGTCAGTGGCGAAGTCGGTAAGATACTCGACCGCGGATCAGTATATGCGGGGTTCAAATCGTGGGCTCGCCCGTCACTGACTTCGCTTTCGAGTGAGGAGACTGACGTTTACCTTACCATTTTGCTTTATTAAAATTATCAAACAAGCAGCTAATTGCATTTACATGTTTGAGAGTAGACCAATCGCATATTTAGGGCAAGTTAAATACCCATCTCTTTCCGCCATAGAACAACATTCTCTTGCCTCGGTTCTTGAACTTGCATTATTTTGATTTCGCCAACTATTCTAATCTTCGTATTCGATTACTCAGTCGTCATCGTGTGGTGCTTTGGTGTCTGTTGATGCTGAGTCTGCAAGAGCCGACCCTGACATTACTCTATGGCGAGGAACCGGACGCTAAATTCTTATTAATTGACTGAATGATTGAGTAAGCAGTGAAGGAAAACATAAAAACATTTCAAAGTCCAAAATATTAATCGAAGCTTTATGGTAAATACTACTCACTGGTATGGCTAAGGTACTTGCGATGTATACAGATCGGAAAATGTGTGATACAAACCAGATTAATGCCAGTTCATATTTGCTGGGTTGTGAGCAGACATGCGGTTACTTTGCCTAGAACAGGGCGTCGTCATCGCCACGTCACCGCCTCGTCGTCACCACCTCGTCGTCACCGCCGCGTCGTCATCGCCACGTCGTCATCGCCACGTCGTCACCGCCGTTTCGTCACCGCAATTGCTGCTG
The DNA here is from genome assembly GCA_905160935.1 of Enchytraeus crypticus. Classification (NCBI taxonomy): domain Eukaryota; kingdom Metazoa; phylum Annelida; class Clitellata; order Enchytraeida; family Enchytraeidae; genus Enchytraeus; species Enchytraeus crypticus. The sequence goes on from CAJHZI010000458.1 coordinate 440,797, forward strand.
CTTAACGCCACTGCAGACACAAAAGAAGAGAGGAGTTGCTACTGGTTTAAACGACTTTTTTTCGTCGACATCTTGCACTTTAAGGAAGTTTGTTCTTTTAGCTGGGATCGTATTCCTGTTGTTAACATGACAGATATTATCTGATACTGTCTGATATATTAACTTATATTATCTGATAATAGACTGATATATTATCTGATATATTATTGTTATTGAATGTCTTAATAGCGTAGGGGTAACGTCATGAAGTCTTAAATTACAATTCCTGAGTTGAATTGAACCCTCGTGGGTTCAAATCCCAGCCGCGCTGATCTGAGAGTAAAATCTCAGACATTCACTGGACTGGTTAGCCTATACGGAAAATGGTCTAAATTGCCTACCGGTTTAAGCATGTGGTATTAAATTAATACAGTGAAAGATATCGACGTAGTTGATCGTTTCACTATAATTCGTGTTTACATTTTTTTGATCATATACTATCAGATATTATAATTATTAGATATAGGGATCGACGTAGAAGAATCCACGATACTTGAAATAAAACTTCTATATAGTAGTTTAAAATAATCAATAAATTAATATATTATTTATAAATAGTAGTACGACATGGCCACTATCGATGAATTTTGGGGAATATTTTTCTGCACTATGAGTTAATTCGCAGAAAATAGCTATATCTACAATGTAAAAGGCGTATAACAATGTCAAGGTATACAATGTAAAGGCGTATCATTGTAACGACAAAATTAGAGCAGATATGGGCCTGAATACTAATGCAAAAATTTTGCTTGCTAGTAATTAAAATTGTTTTTAAATTGCGATAGTTAATGTTGCATGATTTTAACATGGCTAGTGGTGAATGTGTATATGTGTATACATGCATACATGTATATGTGTGTGTGTTTATTTGTATATGTGTATATGTGTATGTATGTATACATATGTGTACGTATGTATGTTGTGTGTATGTATAATTGTATGTATGTGTATGCATGTGTATGTATGTATACATTGTACATTCTATATTGGTCACACATTTTGCTATCCACTTTCTGCCATTTCACAATATTGACATTTTGAATGTTACTTATTCACTTGATTGCTTTGTAATTTTGTCTTTTGTACTTGTACACCATTGAATTTGTGAAATGAATAAATTAATATAGATACCCAATACAATATTTTGTGTCATTCTCAATTTCAAACAAACATCTTCCAAAACACTGAAGCTTGAAATTGTTATCTAAATTTTCGGAAATGTACGAGAACATAACAAGCTTATTAGTCAAAACTAAATTAACTATCGAAAACACAATAACAAAAAACTATCGAAATAAAAAATTCGCTTAAAATCTAAGATATTCTCCATAACCAGCCCTTTGTCGCATAAGAAGTCAATCTCTTAACAATAAACCTTACATTATTCACACCTTAGTTTTACTTACAGCTTGGAAAAGTATGACTTCAGAGGTGTCACTCCCAGTGCTTTTCTCAGTTCTAAGCTGCGTAGTCGCCTCATACGACATGTGAATATACGGTTAACTTATTGTTTAAGAGTGCAAGCTTTCAAGACCTAGACTTACAGCCTATAGGTTTGAATTGCGCAGCGTGAGTCAAGTGTCAGGAAATCAATTGGCAGTGGTATGGTGTACCTCTGAACGATCTTATCCATCTCATCAACTTCAGTACAAGTACATAAGCCCGTACATAAGCACGGTTCATAATGATCAAGCCATTGATCAAAATAATCATCAATGTCTTGATCATTTAGTAAAGAGTCATTCGGCTGTGCAACTGTCTTACCAGCATGCTGCCGCCTGTCGATGTACTCCACATATTTTTCCCAACGCATACGACAGCTAGGGTCCGAGATAATTAAACCGTTAAGGTCCTTTCGAAAAAACTCCGAAGTGTCAGTCGTTTGGTTGTATTCGTCATTGGTAGATTTTGATCGTGGAGTTGATTCGTTGAAAGAAGATCGCTTGCGGCTTAACGACTGGCCGCCGTGCTCTATTGAGTTTGGGTTCTTGTAACTATTCGCTGTCAATGCGTTAGTATTAGATTCATGATTTTCCTCGGCTTCCAGGTTTGAATTAGGAATAATGTACTTTGAGTCAGGACTCCTGAATTCTTCGTGATAACCACGTGCACCTTGTATAGACTTTCTAACCTGTTCTGGCCTATGTTGAATTGAATAGTCTTCTAAACTTTTAGCAGATCTAAATTTCGAAGCTTCGGCAATTGCCGAGGTAAATTTACTTTCATTGCATTTAAGCTCCAACGAAAAATTTCCGTCTACCACCTTGAACATGCATAGTTCCCCATTGTGCCCAATGCCTCTATTAACTGAAACTTCATTCTTAGCTTCATACTCATTTTTTCTATTTATCTGCTCTGAAATTGGCCCACTGCCTGACGTTTTAGCACGGATCCGTGTTGATGTTTCATTTCTTTTGGCAGTTTCTAGGAACTTAGTTTCACCATCGTTTACTTGCTCGCATTTAAGGCATTTGAACGATTTGGTCGATTTTGTGTTGACATTAGTTTTATGAATAGAGATTTGATCTTCACTACCTGTTATAGAAGTTTCAGGAGAAGTTTCATTGGTGTCAGTAGACACATCTGTTCTTATAATCATTGTTTCAGTACGGCTGACGCTTTGCTCAGCAGTTATCAGGGGTTGCTTAGCAGCCGCATTCTCAGTTATCATTGTTTCAGTATGGCTGGTGTTTTCTTCAGTTAGCAGTGGTCGCATAGAAGTTTCATACTCAGGTATCATTGTATCAATTGATCTACGGCTAATGTTGTTTTGAGTCATTAGGGGTTGTTCAACAGTTTCAACCTCAGTGTTAGCGTTGTCTTCGCTTTCAATGACCCCTGTTACACAAAACTTGCCTTCTCCATTCTCGGCCTCCCTATTTTTGTTTGAAGTGGTTAATGACTCATTTGGCTGATGGTCTTGTCGGTTATTTTGAGTGAGAAAAGTCTTAAATTTTCTATATATTTTGAAACGAACAAAAATGAAAATTACGATTAATCCGACAATGCACAGTATAATGCACAGTATAAGCTCTGTAGAACTGTCATTTTGATGTGTTGCCTCTTCGTTTGTTATGGATGCAGCATCAGACAGCTTAGACGTTGTTGGTCTGGTATGGAAAGAAACTTCATTTGTAATATACGAAAGGGTGATGTTAGAAAAATCCTTGTGAGGACCGTAGTAGCACTGGCATCGTATACTTTCTACTATAGCTTCCAAGTTTAGAAGACATACATTATCGTCACTGATGCTCACTTTACAGACACCAAACCAATGCTCTTTTTTTGCTGTTTCCCGAGAGCATTTCATTGGTGTTATAGACGGTGTTTTTTCTGATTATAACATGCCCACACCAGAGAGAAACTGCCATCCTCACTGGTGTTGTTGCACCGTAACACTGCTGATCCATTGAAAGGTATGTTGATGGACTTTGGCGTCACATATACATTGCCGGTAGATGAAAATATCATCAGTGAGCACAATATGCAAATTATCTCCAATGACTTTCGTACTGGTATGTCAATTATAGCTATCTCCATATGGTATATAGTACAAATATTTTACGTTCTGATAAAATCAAATCTTTTAACTTTTTAACTGAAAATGAATCAGATGCAATTTATTAACTTCGAAAACCTAGATACATGCGATTAGAAATTAAATCATTACAATAACAGCATTAATTTTCTTCTAATGTATCAGACTGTCAACTGCGTAGCTTCCGTGACAATAGACGAAAACCCATAAATTTTATAATGCCGGAGCTCAGTTATTAGAAGAAATAATTAAGTACGAAGATAACTCGTATATCGACTCAGAAGTATGAAGTAGGCTGCTTTTTCAATTGCTAGGAATTTTTACAGAATCTAACGATGCTGTGATTTAGTCAGATTAGCTTCTTAGACTTGTATGTGTTAATGCATTCCAATTCTCTTTCACAACTTTTCAGGTAGATTATTTTCCTGCATTGTTCAGTGAAGACCTCCAAGAAGCAATTAAACAATTTTACTAAAAAGACTCTCTGCACTAAACTGGAATAAGTATAAGTAAATATGTCATATATTGTTTCTTGTTACACGTTCTTATTAAGAAAAGAATTAGGCCTAAACTACAGGCAAGTCGACCAATCTAATAGATAATTGATAACAAGTAAATCAAATTTTATTCAGAAAGGTTACCCCACGAGTTCTCAACTATCAAAAAAAAATTTTTCAAGAAACGAGTTCGAGTAATAAGTCTCTAAGTCTGCTGGTATTAAGTCTGAGTCCATAGAAGCTGAGTCAATAAACTGTGGCGTTACTGTTGGCCTACGGCTCTGCATGTTCCGTAATTACTTACTCGAACCAAGAAGGCTTACGAAAATCTTTGGATTTCCAGATTCGATCATATTTTGCAAAAATAAAAAAGTTGATAGAGCTAATGTTAACGTCAGTTTTCTCACTCGAAAGCGATGTCAATGACGGGCGAACCCAGGATTTGAACATACTGGTCATACTGATCTGCGGTCGAGTAATTTACCGACTTGCCACTGGCTCCAGCCAGTGAAAATGTGAGAAAAATAAAAAATATCTAGAAATAATAGGTGCAAAATTATGACAATTTTTATCGATTGATATTAGAGCGTCAGATACCATTAATTTACTAATTTAAATCAAATTTACAAAAAATATTCTAAGCAAATATAAGAAAAATTAGTTTATGAAAAATAAAAAGTAAACTAGGCTTAATGACCACTAAATAAACTGTTACATTTATAATCATTAGTTAGAAATAATTATTATGTTCCCCTGTAAAAGCATTTTTACATGTCACACAAAAATTAGTAGCATATAAATTATGTGTTGCATAACAAATGTGACCTTCTATAGGCTACCTGAACTTCTTTAAACTATTGATTTCATGGGCCAATAATTTTACTTTAAATGTAAATGATGTCGGTAGGATATTCCACCGTGGATCATTATGCGCGGACTTCAAATCCTGGGCTCGCCCTTCACTGTGAAACTATCCTGAATTTCTTCAGTGATAAAATTACCCATCTTTGCTCTTCCATACCCTCTTCTACTTTAAACTTATCATCTGCTGATAATTGCACTTCTTCCCCACAAACATTAGCTTTACAAGCTTTTACTTAATTCTACTACTATTAAAATTGGTAGGCCTAATAGGAAAGAAAAAATTAGATTTTGCCTGTGTGATTACACATAGTAGGCTATTACCTTACCATAGTAGGCTATTACCTTACTCTTAGCTATTACCATAGTAGGCTATTACCTTACTCTTTGTAGTGACAATAAATTTTATAGTTCACCAATACTAGAAATTATTTAAAGTTCTAATCTTATATAATTTGTTAGAATACTTTTAGCTTATTTTATTAAATTTGTGTTTTGTACTATAGTTTATTACTATATTTATAGTTTATTTAGTTTAGGCCCTGTTTATTTATTATACGCTTATTGTATCGCATGCTAGAAAACAGAAAGGCTTAAGAAGCTGAATTGAAATTCACATGAAGTTAGTGCATAACTGAAACAATTAGGATGGAGTATTGGCATATGTAATTGCCACTAAAACGACGATTATCTAACATTTGATCTTTAGTGAGAACAGGATCATTAAACTCGAGGCGTGGAAATGTTGAGATGGAGAGGATTAGCTGGACCTAAAAAGTCACAGTCACATACGAAGCAGTACTGCAGAGAGTTTGTACAGAGAGAGAGAGAGAGAGAGAGAGAGAGAGAGAGAGAGAGAGAGAGAGAGGTCGTTGATAAAATGACCCTTAAGAAATAGGAAGAAGATATGAATAGGACACATTCTAGTCTAATAAAAGAGATCATAGAAGGCATAATGGAAGGAAATATAAGCAGAGGTAGGCCGAGATTAGGAATGTTAGATAATATAAAGATCCACTCATATGCAGACAAAGAGAAACAGAAGAGTGAGAAGAGTGGAGGCGCAATATATGCCATGGACTTGCCAGTAGGCAGTGCACTGAGAGAGAGTGAGAGCGAGGAGAGAGAGCGTCGAAGCTTGTTTTGTTATAACAAAAACAAAAAAACGGTCAAAACTATTTTCCAACCCGAAGTTAATCCTCTCAGAGTAGTAGTGATGCAATGGATAAACAATAAATAAATAAAGAGTACTGCAAAACTTACTTCTGCTGCTTTTGTTAAAGGCCCTAACTGCAGTTAGTACACGGTTTTACTACTAATGCAAATTCAAATAATTTCAACGCATACACAATCAAGCATTGAAATTTCATTCCATAATGCTTGAGTTCAATTCGTAAGAATGTAGGCCTAAGTAGAATTATCGTAAAAAAGGTGGTCTAGGCCCTATGCAACATGCATAAATTTCAAATCAGTTAATGAACTTAGAAATTTGCATATTAAATCGTGCATGTATTATTCATTATATATATATTATATATATATATATATATATATATATATATATATATATATATATATATATATATTTATAAACATGTATGCTGGTAGATCAATGGTATATAACGCCTCCACTCTACTCTGTCTTCCGCTTTCGTCTTCATCTCCACATATGAGTGAATCTTTAAATCATCAAACATTCCAAATCTCGGCCTACCTCTTCCTCTATTTCCTTCCATTCTGCCTTCTATTCTGCCTTCCTTCTATGCCTTCTTCTTGCCTTCTTCTTTTTGTAGACTTTCCCCCTTAGAATGTTTCTTATCCAACTCTTCTTTCTTTCTTAATACATTTATCGACTGACTATCCGTATCACCTCTCGCCAGAACTTCCTCATTTGTAACCTTTTGACTCCAGCTAATCCTTTCCATTCCTTTCCTTATCCACTTTTTCAATGCCTCTAGTTTCCTGATATCTTCCTTCCTTAAGGTCCATGTTTCAGTTCCATATAATAGCGTGATGCAAATCAAGGTTTCACTTTCTTAATCTTTTCGTCTTTCTTTAGACTTTTTGTTAACCGTTCTTTCATATTACCAAAGGCCTCTTGCTTGTTCAATCGTACTGCATATTTCAGTCTCATATTTCCCATCATCGGTTATAATATATATACATATATATATATATATATATATATATATATATATATACATGTATAAATATATAAGAATATGGAAATGACGTTTTTGTATGTTTTGTGGACTTCGAGAAGGCCTTTGACAGGATTGATTGGACAACGATGATGAATATCTTAAAAAGAATAGGAATTGACTGGAGAGATAGAAGACTAATTTTGAACTTGTACATGAATCAAAGAGCAGTAATCAAAATCCAAGAAGAATACTCAGAAGAAGGTGTAATGGGACGTGGAGTAAGACAAGGTTTTAGCATTTCGCCGCTGCTGTTTAATTATTACGCTGAGGCAATGATGGAGGAAGCCATGGAAGACTTGGAAGAAGGCATAAAAGTAGGAGGGAATTTGTTACAAGATGTACGTTTTGCAGATGACCAAGGCATGGTAGCAGGCAGCGAGATTGGGTTGCAGAAGATAATGGATAGGCTGAATGATACGGCTTTAAGATATGGCATGAAGATTAATATAAAAAAGACGAAGGTTATACGAGTGTCCAATAATAAAGGTGAAGTTAATATCACAATAAATGGTACGAAATTGGAACAGGTAAGGAGGTTCAAATATTTGGGTCGTACTATAACCGATGATGGGAAAAGTGAGACGGAAATATGCAGTAGGATTGCACAAGCAAAAGCGGCCTTTGGTAGTAGAAAATAACTATTAACAAAAAGTCTAAAGAAAGACAGAAAGATAAAGACAGTGAAAACTTTGGTCTGCACCACGCTATTGTATGGATGTGAAACATGGACCTTAAGGAAGGAAGATATTATGAAACTGGAGGCATTGGAAATGTGGATTTGGAGAAGAATGGAGAGGATTAGCTGAACTCAAAAGGTTACAAATTAGGAAATCCTGGAGAGAAATGGCACAGGTAGACAGTTGATAAATGTATTAAGAAATCGGAAGAAGAGATGGATAGGACACATTCTAAGGGGAGAAGGTCTATTAAAAGAGGCAGGGGCAGGCCGAGATTAGGTATGTTAGATGATTTAAAGACCCCTCATATTATGTGGAAATGAAGAGGAAGGCGGAAGACAGAGAAGAGTGGAGGCGATATGTACCACCATGAACCTGCCCCGGTAGGCAGTGCACTAAGATATATACATGTATATATATATATATATATATATATATATATATATATATTATATATATATATATATATATATATATATATATATATATATATATATAACTATTGCTTGGAGTATACAAGCTGACATCATAACGCACTAACAAGAATTTCGAAGACAGTCTACGTAATCGATTGGTGCGAGTAAAATGTAAACTTCATTATAGTGAAATGATCATCCACAAATAATCAATAATGAAAACTATTTAAAGTAGTAGTAATTTTACTCTCCGAGCACATTTTGATTTCCAAGCACAAATCTGAGCTTAAAATCTAGCTAAATTCTATTTTTAGCCTTGATTTGCCTTGATTAAGCATACTCAAATGAACGTTAATCATTTGAAGCATAGTCTTAAAACATAGCTAAATTCTATTTTAGCCTTGATGCTTAAATGTTCCATGAATATTGAGCACAGCCAAGCTTTGAGTCTTGCTCATTTCTATTTTAGCCTTAAAATTTACACCATTACTATTGAAGCATAGCCTTGCCTATCAATAATCTAACACACAGGCGTAAAATCAAGCACGCCCACGCACACAGTCGCGCGAGCTCACGACCTTGAAAACTTTCCATGACTCATAATCATTTGACCGAGAATAGAAACCAATGGAAAAACCCAGTTCTATTCAACTATAAATATCTCGTCATATGCGTATGACTCACGCGTCATATGCGTATGACTCAAGAGGCGACCCAGTGTATAAATACAAGTGTGCTGCTTGTCATTACTCGATTTGAGAAAAGTTGATTTTCATTTAAATATATTTTCTTGTATATATAAAATGGAACGTCAAACCGTTGCTCAGCTGAAGACTATCGCGAGAGAAAGAGGGTTGCATGGATATTCAAGAATGCATAAGGCTGAATTAATAGCTCTATTACATCCACCAATTCTAGATACTCACGTTCCAAATATTACAACTCCACTTCTTCAGCCCAATGTATGATGACATACAATGTATGTGACAAAAGATACTAAAATAATATACAATCAAAGGGAAATAGCTGAAACTTTTATTTTTCTGAAATTGGGTCAAAATTAGCGTCTAAATTTAACTCCCATAACTCAACTAATATTAATTTTTAGCAATATTTGCCACCATCTTGTCAAAATTCATTATTTCTTAAACCTGCCACCACCAATGAAGTCTTCAACACCATCCTGGCGCTTAAAAAAACTAATTCGACAGGTCCTGATGGCATATCTAATAAAATTCTACAACTATCCTCAGACTTTATTGCTGAACCATTAACACACATAATTAATCGAACTTTTATTACTGGTGTGTTCCCTACTAGATTTAAGACAGCCAAAGTTATCCCAGTTTTTAAATCAGGAAAAAGTGATGATGTACAAAATTTTAGACCTATTTCTTTGCTAGACAACCTCAGTAAAAATTTTGAAAGACTAGTATATAACAGAATTATTGAATTCTTTGAACGGCATAATACACTTTCTGAAAATCAATTTGGTTTCAGAAAAGGGCACTCTACATTTAATTTATTACTTTTACCCTGCAAATTGAACTTGAGACTGATTGATGTCAGTAATGCACTCGTAATTGAAAGTATGGCAATAACCAAACCGGGAAAACCTACAATTGTCGACAAACCTGCTAGCACAGTTGAAACTGTAACAGAAGACAAAGTGCACACGTAGTACAAAATTTTGGTAATTTTTCGCTTTCTTTTTAGCTTGTAAACAATGCTTCGCCTCTCTTCAAGTTTTCTAGTTAAAAACGCTTTCACTTTACTCGAAAGCGAAGTGCCATCTACTGTGTATGTCATTTTTTATTATGTGTAATTATTTTAACATAAGAGTAACGAATTTTTATTTTCATTTAAATAAATTTTCTTATATATATATATATATATATATATATATATATATATATATATATATATAATGGAAATTCAAATTACTACAACATCTTTGAAAAACAGATCCACCAAAGGAGGAATATGAGAATAAAAGAAAGAGAGGATGACCGAGAACCAAAAGATGAAAAGATGAAAAGATGACCGAGATTATCCACCAAAAGAGGATAATCTGAACAAGTTTATAGATCCAAAGTATGAACACCTGAAATATATAAGAAATAGTCCAGACCTGTACGATGGGAAAATACCATCACAGGTGAAGTTTACGAATTCAAATCTCTGTATGAAGCCCCTAAAGAAACTAAACACCATACAAAGTTCTTTATTATAAACGATGGAAAGATTGTTGATGGATGTTATAAAGTTACATTGATTGAATGAAAGTTTTAATAGTATATTTACTATTGAAACGCTCAGCTCTCGAGGAAGCCGTGGGCGTCGCGTGACTCATACGCATATGACGAGCTATTTATAGTTGAATAGAAACTGGGTTTTTCCATTGGTTTCTATTCTCGGTCAAATGAATATGAGTCATGGAAAGTTTTCAAGGTCGTGAGCTCGCGCGACTGTGTGCGTGGGCGTGCTTGATTTTACGCCTGTGTGTTAGATTATTGATAGGCAAGGCTATGCTTCAATAGTAATGGTAAATTTTAAGGCTAAAATAGAAATGAGCAGGACTCAAGGCTTGGCTGTGCTCAATATTCATGGAACATTTAAGCATCAAGGCTAAAATAGAATTTAGCTATGTTTTAAGGCTATTCTATGCTTCAAATGATTAACGTTCATCTGAGTATGCTTAATCAAGGCAAATCAAGGCTAAAAATAGAATTTAGCTAGATTTTAAGCTCAGGTTGTGCTTGGAAATCAAAATGTGCTCGGAGAGTAAAATTACTACTACTATTTAATATAAAATAAATACTTTTAATACGACACGATTAATCAGTTATCAGCAGTCAATTATCTATTTCATCAGTCCAAAGAGCTTTCAAGATTTTTAATTGATCCCAGGGTCTCAGGTAGCTTGGGAGAGCGGGGCAAGTTGATACGGGGGTAGATTGATACAAGTGGCGTAAAATTGCAAGTTTTAATTTTTTCCAAAATGAGGCCGTGTAATCTACATGTAATCCCAGTATTTCTACTTCTTCACACATTTCCGTCAGAAAATGAAATAAGAGGTTTAGCTATTAATAGCAAAAAATTGTTTTTATTCACTAAACTAAAATAATCAGGGATGTCTTCATAAGCTTGCAAAATCAATACGTTAAGCAAAATTGTTACTCTTTTTATATTAAAGTAAGCCTAGATATGTAGTGCATGGATTATGCTTTTACAGTTAATCTACTAATTAACGCCAATTTTCTATTATATTTTTGTTACACTAGTGTGGATGGGGCTAGTTGATACATCGTGCGTGGGGCAAGTTGATCCACTTTTAAGTAGACAAACAAGACAGAAGTGGATAAAATTATTGAGTGTTAAATGGGGGCATAATGATTGTGTAAATAAAAAGCAGCACTTCATTTGTTCAAATTGCAACTCTTATGATGATATATAGCTATAGAATTTTATTAACAATTCACGATGACCAGTTCTTATGTGGTAACACGTAGTTCTACGGTATCAGAAAAAAGCCATAGATTTAAGCAGTTTTCTCTACTGAATTTTCTGAATAATATATAGCTTTAAGTACCACAATTTTGCTACAATTCAATCAGCTAATGGTATGTATATCAACTTTCCCCTCGTCAGTATCAACTTACCCCGCTATAATTTTGGTTATGGTATTTAAAGTCAATTTACTGTTTGTTGTTTATTTGCGTCAGACCGGTAATACATTGATTGTATCACTGAAATGTTGCTAAAATAATAAATATTTGATTGTTTATATCCTGTTACATTGTTGTAATATTGTCAAAAAGTTAAAATAGTGTCAACTTGCCCCGCTATCCCCTACAGCTTTTAAAAATTTTAAGTCACTGCATAACACACTTTTTCACAATATACTGTAACGATAACGTCAACTTGCACAGACCACAGATAGGCTAGATAGTGATAATAACGTTTACAAGCCTAAGTGGCGAAAAATTTTGCGTCAGGATTGCAAAGGTTGTATTATATCATATACCCTTTCAAAAGCTAAGGTTATATTACACTATTAATGATTCCAGAGAAATATTTACTGTTCACAACTAATTACAATAATTGTGAACGGCAATAATGATCGATATAATAATAATAATAATAATAATAATATTATTATTATTATTATTATTATATTTATATCGATCATTATTGCCTTTCACAATTATTGTAATTAGTATAATAATAATAATAGTAACAATAATAATAATAATATTATTATTATTATTATTATACATTACATTATTATTATTATTATTATTATTATTATTATTATTATTATTATTATTATAACATAACATAACATAACATTACAGAGTCAGGAAGCAATTATATGCTTGTTTAAGACTCATCAGGCTCTTAACTAAAACCAATTAGTATTAATCAAATCATACAGACTTAATGTCAACATGCCAAATTTATACATAGGCCTAGCCTATGTATAACCCTGAACATGCAATTAGCATCTAATTTACATGTTCTTATGTTTATCATATTTATTTTTAAAAGCATTCACTGACTCTGCTTCCACAATATCGCTTGGCAAACTATTCCAAGCATTTATAACTCTCTGACTCAAGAAAAATTTCCTTAAATCTAGTCTACTTCTGCATTTACTAAGTTTATAAATATGTCCCCTTGTGTTTCTATTGTTTGATAAATTAAACCAAATACTATGGTTAACTTTGCTGAAGCCTTTGAGTATCTTAAAAACTTCTATTAAATCTCCTCTAGTTCTTCTTTCACTTAAAGAGGTTAATCCTACGAATTTTAATCTATTCTCATAACTAAGTTTTTGACAGTCAAATACCAGCCTTGTTGCTCTGGCTTGTACCCTTTCTAATTTATCGATATCTTTCTTAAGATATGGGCACCAAGCCTGAACGCAGTATTCAAGTTAGGGCCGTACAAGAGCCTTATATAGCCTTACCACAATATCTATATTTCTACATGCAATTGTTCTTTTAATCATTCTCTTAATACACAATTAGCACTATTTACAACTTTATTACAATTTTCACTAAATTTCAAAGAGCTATCCATAAAGACTCCTAAATCCCTCTCACTGTTTGTGGATTTTAGTTTAATATTGTTCAATATATACTCAATTTCTAAATTATTATTCCCTATATGCAAAACTCTACATTTCTCAGCATTGAACTCCGGCCATTAGCCAATCCCTAGACCAGTTCTGTAATATTTTGATATCATACTTTAAAATCTCAGCATCTTCAATGTTGTTTACTATATTTGCTACTTTAGAATCATCTGCAAATTTACTAAATTTAGACACAATATCTATGTCAATGTCATTGATGTAAACCAAAAATAATAGAGGTCCCAAAACAGAACCCTGTGGCACACCACTCGTCACTGCTGCCCATTCCGAGAACTCGTCCTCGACACACACCCTTTGTTTTCTATTACTTAACCAATTACCTATCCACTTTAAAAGTGTGCCTGTTATTCCATGTGCTTCCAACTTACTAAGTAATCTTTTATGTGGAACTTTATCAAACGCTTTAGCAAAGTCTAGATATAAGATGTCAAGGCTATTTTTATTATCTACTTCCTTTGTAATATATTCTAAAAAATCTAGCAAATTAGTTAAACAAGAACGCCCACTAATAAAACTATGCTGACTATTTCTAATTAAGTTATATTCTTCCAAGAATCTAATTATTTTATCCTTAATAATGCTTTCAAATGTCTTATCGATTATACTTGTTAAGCATATAGGCCTATAATATTCTGCTTCATCCCTATTTCCCTTTTTATGTATTGGTACAACATTTGCATTCTTAAAATCTTGAGGAACCACCCCTGTTTTCATTGATGCTTTTAGTAGGTTTAATAGAGCTGGTGCTAATTCATCTCTTAGCTCCGAAATCAGTTTTCCATGAATCTCATCTGGACCTTGACTTTTATTGACATTTAGCGAATTTTATTTATTTATAACATCATCAATATCAAACTCAATATTATGTAAGGAGCATTCAAAGTTACCTTTGAAGATCCTAGCCGGTACTGGCATATTAACTAAATCTTCTTTCACAAATACCGACGAAAAATATTTATTAAAATAGTTTGCAGTATCTTTATTATCTTCTATGATGTTGTTATATTCATCTCTTAAAGGACCAATCTTTTTAATAACCTTTTTGTTAGCATTAGCATAGGCAAAAAAACTCTTTGCATCATTCTTTATATTAAGAGCTAACTTTTTTTGAAATTCTAACTTGGCTATTCTATTTTCTGCAACCGATTTATTAAGATTTTTCTTATATTCACAGTACAAAGTTTCATCATTATCACTATTTTTATAATTGTTCCAAGCATCTTTTTTAGCTTTTCTTTTTCTTCTAACCTTTTTAGTAGCCCACTTGCATCTATCTTTATTTTTGGCTTTTAATTTAATGAACTCATCTCGAATCATCCTAAGACCTGTGTTAATATTATTCCATAAGCCCTCTACGTCATCGTTATTATCATTATCACTTAAAACCATAAATACATTTCTATGCTGTATATTTCTTTTAATTTCTTCATAATTTACTTTGAAATAATCAAATTTTTGGACTTTCCTACTGCACTGAATTACGAAGTTAATTGGATGGGAACCTGCGGGCAGCCGTGAGAATCCTCTGCTCTGAAGGGACGCTTGCCACGAGCAATGCAGAGGCTTACAGAGAATTATGTCAGAAACATCCATCTGCAGACTGCACATCTTGTTCCAAACCCAACTCTGTCTTACCTCAGGCGATCATTTTCCAACTTACCGAAGCTGAGGTATTGAAAGCTGTAAGAAGCTTCCCCTCTGGCTCCTGTGGTGGTCCGGATGGTGTTAGGCCACAGCACATACTGCAGTTGATGTCGTGCCCCATTAAGGGCAGTGAGGCTCTTACAGCAATTACTTGGATTGGTAAATCTACTTCCACACGGTAAATGTACCAGGAAGTCAAACCAATCCTTTTTAGAGCTAACCTAATCGCTTTGAGGAAAAGGTCTGACGGGCTTAGACCGATCGCAGTTAGCAACCCATGGCGAATGATCGCGGGCAAATGCGCAAATACCTTCACCCTTGCCAGGCTCTCAGACTATCTTCAACCACTTCAGGTAGGTGTGGGGGTGAAAGGAGGTTGCGAAGCAGCTGTGCATGCCACCAACCGATTAATTAGCAGCATGCCAGATGACTGGGTGGTGGCGAAACGTGATTTCTGCAACGCCTTTAACTCCCTGAAATGGGATTTCATGCTGGAAGCAGTAGACGCTTCATTACCTGAACTGGGTCCTTTCTGTAGCCTGACCTATGAAAATCCAAGCGCACTACGTTTTGGTGATAAGGTGATCATGTCTTGTGATCATGTACAGCAGGGTGACCCGTGGAGCCCTCTCTTGTTCAGTTTAACCATACACTCCCTACTCCAGTCACTATCCTCTGCGCTGAAAATAGGCTACTTGGACGATATTAGTGTGGGCGGGGAGGAGGCTACCGTGGAGGATGACATCTCTAAGCAGACGGTTGAGGTTAAGGCTATAGGCCTAAGCCTGAAAATTCAGAAATTTGAGCTGATTAGCACTCGCTCTGACAGTAACTTTCCTGTCATCAACTCATTCACTCATGTGAAACCTGTTGAAGCCAGCCTTCTCGGAGCTCCACTGTTGACAGATCAGGCTATGGATGTGGTTCTCAACACCCAGTGCTCGAACGTAGAGAGGGCCGCCAGCCGGTTAAAGCAAATCTCCGCGCACGATGCTTTAACAATATTAGGCTACTAAGCTGCGTAGGCTCCTCAAAACTGATGTACATCGCTGGCAGAATCGGCAGACATTAGTACCTGAATGATTTGGTATGGCGTACCCTAACTCGTGCAAATATTCCGGCTATAAAAGAGCCCCAGGGATTGAGCCACTCAGATGGGAAACGACCGGACGGTGTATCACAAATTCCTTGGGCTGAAGGCAAATGTATCAGCTGGGATGTCACTGTGACGGACACATTCTCAGCAATCAATCTCAGCCTTTCTTGCACTGCGGCTGGCTCAGCTGCTGAAGCCGCTGTCAATAGGAAGTAACTTAAATATGCCGCAGTCTCTAGCAGCTACATCTTCCTGCCAATTGCTTTTTTTTACCATGGGCCCCATCAATTCTGCCGCGTCTGACTTCATAAACGACGGTCTTGTAGGGCCTGTAGGGCCTACGTACCATCAGAATATAAAATACTGGTTCAAATACGCGTAGATTTTATATAAAATTATCGATAAACTGCGCATGATGGAACGCTAAATTGACTAATTAGTTTATATATTCTTGCTCCGATAGCAAAGCTTGTACGTTAATTAAGCTATACACTCGATTACAGTTAACTTACATGTTACTTACTTGATGACATTTAAATAAAAATTTTAACTGGTATATACCCACCTATAACCGCTATAACCGTTCTTATTATACGTATCTTCCTATTGCCGAAGTTATATGAAGTAATTTTAATGTGCAATTTTACGCTTATCCGCAGGGTTCCACTCACAACAGGGATAGTCTTTATAGTACTTGAGCTAGCGCGATTTTAAAAAATTCCTATATCTGTGTATTGTATAACCTTGTATACTTACATGTATACTCTTAAAGAAAAGCTATTACGCTGCGCGTTTAGGTCTGACCGCCAATACCACTCGACTAATTATATATATCAACAAAGCATTATAGGTATAAACTGTACACTACAGGTATAAACTGGCTGAGGTAGCCAGATATTTTATAGGCCTATGCATTTAAAATGACATAGATCAGCTTTAACGGTTGTCCCCGAGGTCCAGGAATCAATTTCCAGTAGACCTAGAGCTGATCAGAGTGTAATATCTCGGACATTCACAGAAATATTAATATGGATAATGGACTAAACGGTTTGATGCTTAAGCATGTGTTAGTAAAATTGATACATATATCATCACACCTTTTGTATGTATCGATATAATATGCGTTTAGCTTATAATTTTTAGGCAACTTAAAACTTTTTCTACGATTTTGACGCCGTCGGCATCGCTGCCGTTAGTCATTTAATTTTACAATTACATTGCATTACAATGCAAAGTGCATTGCATTGTATTGTATTGCATTAAATTACATTACATAATAATTATATTATATTGCATTGCATTACATTACAATTACAAGGCATTAAATTACAATACAAACAAAAATAAACAGAAAAAAGTTAGCCATTAAGAGTATCGTGCTGTTTGTAGAGTATCGTGACGTCTGTAGAGTATCGTGCTGTTTGTAGAGTATCGCTTCTATCGTAAAGGATCGCGCGATCAGTCAGATTTTTCAGTGAGAAGTCGACGATGATTTGCACAATACGAAATGATAATTAAGTTCACTAATCCCCGCTCCCCGATTTGTTGTATTATAATTAACTATAGGCCTAATCTTGAGTTGAACTACGCAATGTCTGGGTCTACCTAGCTAAGTGTCGGAAAAGCTGGGTTTTTCTGTTGGAAATCCCAGTTCAGCTGGTAATTTCTGAAAAGCAGGTGACATATCAATGGCTCAATAGAACTTATATTATTCTACATTATACTCTCCGCCACTAGGGGTTCTCTAACATTAACCTCTTCACAGGTGTTGTCTTTTATTTTATTGTTCAGGCTTAATGACGACCGATCTTTTCCATTCTCATCCTCAGCATGATTTCCAGCAGGAATAGCTCCTGGAACATTGGTTTGACGGCAATTGATTTCCGGCGTCGCATCAATATCCTCAATTACATCCCAGTCTGATTTAAAATTGCGAATTGGAATTTTCAGCCAGTTAATGAACGTGGGAAATATTTTGACTGTACCGACTAGCAAGAATAGGAGTCCAACTAAGAGCACTTCAAGATTCTCAAAGATAGCTCTAGCGAGATCCTCCCCGAATATTCTACTTGGATATGTTGAAGATCTCTCTCTGGTCTATCTCTTTGATGAAGAAGGTCTTCTGGTAGGCGAAGAGGTAATTGAGAAAGTAGAACGTTGATATCTGAAATGTCTTTTTTGAAATTACTAACCAAACCCGACATTGCTTAACTTCGCTTATCTTCGTGCACTTCGTTGCGCATGCTAAACGAAGTGCACTATATCTCGATTCCCGATTAGTTTTTAAATCATTAGTTAGAATTATATTTATTAATCATTAGTTAGCCTAAACGATCTTTGGATCTACCTAGCAAAGTGTCTCGATCAACATTGGATACTTCTGCAGGTGTTACCAATTTCACTGGTAATATCTATAGAGTAGGCTAATTCCTACTGTTCAGATAATACCAGTGTTGTCCGATTCAGTATCTCAATAGGACCTATAACATAACATAACGGCACACTGGGTCAGGAAGCACAGATGCTTGTTATTAAGGCCAATTCCCTCTTTTCTTCTCCATGGTTATTAGTAATCGTTGCCTTTTTATGACGGATCATTTGCAGCCGGCACGGATTTAAGAATAACCTTTCATGCCCTGAGTTTTATACATTTATTGCTTTACATTTTATTTTCTGTCATTAAGGGTTCTCTAACGTTAACCTCCTCAGTTTTAACATTGTCTTCTATTTTAATGTTCTCATTTATTGCCGACTGACCTTTACCAGTCTCGGCCTCAGAAAGATTTCCAGCTTTATCGACGCCTTGCTTTTTTTTCGGAGGCCATATGGGTCCATATCCAGCTTCCCATCGTCCTCCTCTAACTCATTAGAGTCTGGTCGACCGCTTCTAGTTTTGGCTTTTAACCATCTAATCAACTTGAGACCTCCAAAGAATACTCCTGCCAATGCGACTAAGAGTCCGCCTATGACGAGAATAGCGAGACCCATTCCAGATTTTGGACTTCTACGACTTGAAGGATCTCTCTCTTCATAGCGCTTTTTTGTTGAAGTACGACGGGTGGGTGAAGTGACAATTGATGAAGAAGGCAAGTTAGAGAATGAGGCATTTGATGAAGCAGGTCTGGCGGAGTAAGATTCATTTGATGCAGCAGATAGAACGTTAATATCTGAAACGTCTTTGTGTAGACCATTGTTGCATTGACATTGAAAACTTTTAGTTAAATTCTTTAATTGTAGGAGGCATAGACCAACGTCACTGAGGAAAACCTTATAGACACCAAACCAATCTTTTGTTTCTTTCGTTGTAGAGGAGCAATTTATTGGTGCTCCAGATGGTGATGTTCCAGGAGTGTAGCATGTCCATTCAAGTGCGAGACCGACATCTTCGCCGGTGTTGTTACACTGTAATACTGTCGATCCTCCATATGGTGTGTTACTGAACTTTGGCGTCACCTCTACACTACAGGCAGATGAAGCTATCAAATGTACAACGATTAAGTAACTTAGCTTCACCGAAATAATCATAGATTGGCCTACTTTTCTCTGACTTGACATTCCCGTATGGATAACAGTTACTGCGTGCAGTTCGCTAATTTCTACAGTATCTCATATTAAATTCTATACATGTAGAATTGAATCAAATACATTGAAAAAATACTTTGATATTGAATAAATCTGCTAAGCATTATCTTAAGAAACAACGTCAGAAAGGGCATTCGATTGATGAGCGCCTAGACTCCAGAAATTGCTAAAAAAAATTTTAAAACGAATATAAGAGACTATTGGGAATTGATTGGTGATATGATATGGGAGAGAGAGAAGTGGAGAAGGTCTGTTCGTATCATGATCCCAGTAAACTTGGATTCAAAGGAAGATGATGATGCTGATGATGATTGAATTAATCTACTGTTTACATATCCTAAGTTTTGAAACATTTGCGATATTACTTCTGCGCACTTGCCATCGTTTCCTTTATAGCGAATGTTATGAAGGAACGATATCTGCTACTCCGTACGAAATTGTCGCAGAAAGTTACTTATGACCCTTTTTCGCCCGATATCTGAGCTGATTTCAGCGAATTAGTGATAGTTAATAGTTAAATGAGTATGTATGGAAATGTACAGTACAGGTATTTGGCCAGACGACTGTGATTCAAGAAGTCAGTGATGATTCAAATTCCCAAAAAAGCCAATGCTGTGGAGTGTTCAGATTACAGAAAAATCAGCTTAATACCTCATGCATCGAAGATCTTATTAAAGATAGTAAATAATCGCATTCAATCGAAAGCAGAGATGATACTGAGCAAGACACAATTTGGTTTTAGGAAAGGATGCGGCACAAGAGAAGCAATTGGAGTAATACGGGTTCTTTGCGAAAGAAGCTTAGAATATGGTAATGACGTTTTTGTATGCTTTGTAGACTTCGAGAAGGCCTTTGACAGGATTGATTGGATAACGATGATGAATATTTTAAAAAGAATAGGAATTGACTGGAGAGACAGAAGACTAATTTTGAACTTGTACATGAATCAAAGAGCAGTAATCAAAATCCAACAAGAATACTCAGAAGAAGGTGAAATAGGACGTGGAGTAAGACAAGGTTGTAGCATTTCGCCGCTGCTTTTTAACATTTACGCTGAGGCAATGATGGAGGAAGCCATGGAAGACTTGGAAGAAGGAATAAAAGTAGGAGGGAATTTGTTACAAGATGTACGATTTGCAGATGACCAAGGAATGGTAGCGGGCAGCGAGATTGGATTGCAGAAGATAATGGATAGGCTGAATGATACGGCCCTAAGATATGGCATGAAGATTAATATAAAAAAGACCAAGGTTATGAGAGTGTCCAATAATAAAGGTGAAGTTAATATCACAATAAATGGTACGAAATTGGAACAGGTAAGGAGTTTCAAATATTTGGGTCATACTATAACCGATGATAGGAAATGTAAGGCAGACATGTGCAGTAGGATCGCACAAGCAAAAGCGGCCTTTGGTAGTAGAAAATAACTATTAACAAAAAGTCTAAAGAAAGACACAAAGATAAAGATAGTGAAAACTTTGGTTTGGACCGCGCTATTATATAGATGTGAAACATGGACCATATTAAGAAAGGAAGATATTAGGAAACTTGAGGCATTGGAAATGTGGATTTGGAGAAGAATGGAGAGGATTAGCTGGACTCAAAAGGTTACAAATGAGGAAGTCCTGGAGAGAGTTGGCACAGATAGACAGTTGATAAATGTATTAAGAAATAGGAAGAAGACATGGATATGACACATTCTAAGGGGGGAAGGTCTATTAAAGAGGTCATAGAAGGTAGAATGGAAGGAAAAAGAGGCAGGGGCAGGCCGAGATTAGGTATGTTAGATGATTTAAAGACCAACTCATATGTGGAAATGAAGAGGAAGGCGGAAGACAGAGAAGAGTGGTGGCGTTATGTACCATAGACCTGCCAGTAGGCAGTGCACTAAGAGAGAGAGAGAGAATAGTTATATATCCTGTACGCAAGCATGAATACATACATACGTAAGTACGTACGTACATACCTACCTACCTTCATACATACATTCATACATACATACATACATATATACATACATACATACATACATACATACATACATACATACATACATGCATACATACATATATTCATACATACATACATACATACATACATACATATATACATATATACATACATACATACAGACGCACACATACATACATAATTGAATACAGAATTGAATGTTAAATAGCGTAGGGGTAACGTCATGAAGTTTTTTTATGACAAATCCTGAGGTGAACTGCTCTCTCGTGGGTTCGGATCCCAGCCGCGCTGATCTGAGAGTAAAATCTCGGACATTCACTTGACTGGTTACACGGAAAATTGAATAATTTGCCTAGCGGTTTAAACACGTGGTATTAAAAGTGATAGATATCAACACAGTTGATCATTTCACTATAATGCGTGTTTACTTTAAACAGGCTACTGCAATGAGGATATTTTCGTTCTGGATACAAACAACACGAAGGCAAACAGCCAATGCGATAGGTCCATAGGTCTATGCACCGTAGTAGTGCTTGGAGGCATGATCACTAAAGAAGATCTCGAAATCGAATGTGGCAATAACACAAACGACAATTGGAGTGCTACTGTTGTCAATGACAGCGTCGAGCACTAATGAATCAAATCAAAAGCGACGAACAAAAAGGGGTCTAAAACGGTGTAAAACCCAAAATACCGAGAAAGGTTAAAAAACAGAAAAACACTAACACTAAGAAAAGCAGTAGATGCTACTGATCGTGCTAGTTCAAAGAGCGGCATAGATAAGTATAAGTATGCCTAACTTTAGCTATAGCCTATAGATATATAGACCTAAAAATATATTTATATTAAAGCCAGCATTTCAAAAGACTTTAATGCAGTAACGGCCAGACAAGCTTTGGTTTCGAACACACTTGTCGCAGTAGGAAAGCTAACCGATGCTGTCATATATTCAATAACTCAAAATATTTCATTATGAAACTACTCGAGGCCATCTAGCTGCTTAGAAGAATTGCTGAAGCAGACTGCATTAAATCTTTGCTAAGTCTTGGAATGCCTTTGCCAAAGAAAAGAAGACTCTCGCTAATCACTGATTTGCTCTGGAATAAATCTGCCTATGCCATTAGTGAAGTTAACTCCATCGGAATTCATTGGGCCCATGGTTTCAATGGCCGCCGGAGCAATTTCATATCCTAAGGAGAGATCACGGTATTTATTCAATTTCTAAATATTATTATTATTTTATTTATTTTTTATTGCCCCGGGCTGTATAGGGCCCTGGGCTAAAATATAAAATAAAATAAAGACTTTATTTAATTAAGAGAAAGATGAAAAATATTTAAAATAGTTCCTCAACGCTCTGGGAGGCCGCATTCGCCAATGTGCCCCGAACGCATACAGCATTAAAGCATTATTATTATTATTATTATTATTATTATTATTATTATTATTATTGTTCTTCTTATTATTATTAACACTAATATTAATATTATTATTATTATAGAATTACTATATTGAATAATTAATAGTAATTAGCTGTGATAATTTTAAAATATAAAGCTATCTCACCCTAATTTAATTTCGAAATATTTATTTTCCTACCATCCGAAAAATTCTAGTAAACCCGATAAAATTATTAAAAAATATTAGGCTTATAGTACTGAAAATACAAACTACTGATGAAATGATAAGTTTTAATTAGCTAATAAATATATCTTGCGCGGAACGACATAAATTTAACAAGCGAGTTATTATAGTACAACAGTAGTAGCCTAGCTACTGAATACAACTACTGAATGTTGATTGAACCGGCGTACAGTGAGTTTTGAAGAGAGCACTCGATTGCAATCGTATTAAACTCTGAACACAGAAACATTCAACTTTAATACAATGGTTCAGCCACTCAAACCAAGGGAATATGTTTCTCTTTCTCGATTAGCATGAGAGTAGGCCTACTTGCTTATCTATAGTTCTTGACAAAATTAAAGTAAATTATAGGCCCACGCATTCTAGTAGTCATCGGCGGATCCAGGAATTTTTAAGGGGAACCTCCAATTTTCTGGAAAGCATTAGAAATTTAACGAAATTCTAATCTTTCTCTTGGAAAATAAAGTGACACTTTTTTAACCATTAGCAGTTTTGTTCGTACTTTTATGCCTATTCCAATAGTCTTTTTGCATTTTAGTGGGAAGGGGGCACGAACGTCTAATGTAGGGTTACGTAACATCGGGGGGGCACGTCCCCCCAAATTCTGCACTTGCTAGTATTGTGGAAGTAAAACCAGTTTAATGTCATTTTCACGATGCTGACAAGGTCAGTTATAGGCCTAATTAGTTTTCTGCTGTAAACTTGTCACTAAATCTAAATAGAGCCTAGTATTGTAGGTGGCTCTGAATATTTCAGATTAATCCATTTTATTAAAAAGTTATAAAAAACTAAGGTTACCGTCAGTTTCATCACTCGAAAGCGAAGTCAGTGACGGGCGAACCCACGATTTGAACGCCGCACCTACTGATCCGCGATCGAGTCTCTTACCGACTTCGCCACTGGCTCCCGCCAGTGGCGACGTCGGTAATTACATGTATTAATTAAGTAACTGACACTAAGCTTATTTCTATAGGTATCTTTATCTTTATTTTGTATGTATGCGGTCATGTCTCTGGAATTGGTAATATAATATTTAGTTAGGAATTTGTGCTTTAGACTTGATATCTTATACTTTCAACTCACTGCGATTCACCATGGACTTTGGGAGACCTTGCGTCAGCCCACTAGGAATTAGAACATATTCCGGGTAATCAACATATTATAGACCTATGCTGATCATCGATAGCATCAATACGGTTTCGATAGCTACTTTATAGCAGTATTCACATGCCTTACACATAATCATTGTTTTTATTAATTACATTTATTACTTTTATTATTTAGTTAATATTTACTCTTATTTTAAATAGTATGCCGTTACACTAGTAGCAAATCATTATCTCGTCAAATTATATGCTAGGCCTAACTACAGGTTTGTATACTATCAATTAATATATAGTCAATCAATGCATATAGAATTAAATATGCATTATCAATGTGTAGGCTTATTTTATAAGTCAAGAATGGCTGTGAAAGGAAAATGTATTAATTCATTACAGCTAAGAAAACGTACATATAATTGATGAGAAATATCTATTATAATTAAAATTAGTTAATTAAGAGTCTTTACAAAGAAAGGAGTTACATGTATCAATATGGAGGCTTACCTTATAATGTCATGAATGGCTGTGAAAGGAAAATGTACAAATTTTGACCCGCTTGCCTAGGATCTTGGACTTGCACTGTTTTGATCTCGTTTTCTCTGGTGGTCTCTGTGTACTCAGTCGTCATCGTGTGGTGCTTTGGCGCCTGTTTGTGTAGAGTCTGCAAGAGACGTCCCTGACATTGCCTTATGGCGAGGAACGTTAAATTATTATTGATTGATTGACTACAGCCAAGAAAACGTACATGTAATTAACTAATTACGAGTCTTTACATAGGAAGGAGTTTACGATTAGATTGTGAGTCTTCGAATCACCAGTGATGCACAAAATTAGAAGTATAATTGCGTATGAGAACACAAGATCGACGTCAAATGTAGAAACTGCCAAGATTGATCATTGAAGGTAAATGTGATTTAGTATGAGTCTGTCGAGCTTAGCGAGCACAATTAACGTGCTCGCTAAACCCGTGCTAAACAATTACAGACATACTATTACAATGTCTCAATAGCGTATGGGTCACGTCATGAAGGTTTAAATGACACATCCTGGTGTGAATTGAAATCTC
This sequence comes from Enchytraeus crypticus, assembly GCA_905160935.1. Taxonomy (NCBI): domain Eukaryota; kingdom Metazoa; phylum Annelida; class Clitellata; order Enchytraeida; family Enchytraeidae; genus Enchytraeus; species Enchytraeus crypticus. Next base: position 466,296 of record CAJHZI010000458.1, read on the forward strand.
GCATGTTCGAATCCCAGCCGCGCTGAACTTAGAATAAAATTTAGGACACTAATAGAACTAGTTATGCGGAAAATGGGCTAAATTTCCAAACGGTTTAAACAAGTATAGTATTAAAAGTGATAGATATCGACATAGTTGATCATTTCAGTATGATGCGTGTTTTTCATTTTACTTATGGGAAGGACATCTTTAAGTGTAGAGTTGTATATGCTTGAGGGGTGGGGGGTTCGATACACCTTAGGAGAATTGTGACCTCCCTGCTGAAGTTTTAACCCCCTCAGTTTTAGAACTTCCCCTATGGCAAAGCCCTGATGACCGCCTGCCAATCGTCGACCCTCAACAATTGGAAAAAATTCGACAAATGTAACTCTGTTTAGTAGAAGGCTAATGATTTGGAATTTAGATAATATTTTATTATCGATTCTGACAGGTTCGACTAAGATCTATCACCGAGTAAAGATTTTTAGTAAATGCGCGCAACACTAGACAAACATTAGGCCCAAGTGCCCAGTAAACCACTAACACTTCTTTTAACTTCAGAAGATCACTCGAGTGGACCATCGTACATACTTCTCTAAGCATTTTATCATGAAATCATCGCAATCAGCATGCCCTTAATCCTGTATTGGAAATTTCTTATCTAACCACACTCCTATTCGCAAAACTATGACATTCACTTTATTAAAGATATTCAAACGAAATTTCTGTATGTTTGGTAGAATTGGCTGCTGGTCAAGTACTGCAAATTTCGAGAACATCGGTCAACTCCTTACGACTTTATTGTAAAAATAATTTGGGGTATCAGTTATAAAAAGCACAGTGTATATAGCTATAAGTAGCTATAAGCAGCTAATAAGAAGCCTAATCGAACTTCTAACGTATACCAACTGTTCTCGCTATTAGAACAGTGTCAGCTCCCTTTCTTTCTCTTTCTCTTATTCCCTCTTGAGCGCTGCAGGTAGCAGGTTTATATTGCAGGTAACAGGTTTAGATTGCAGGTAACAGGTTTACATTGCAGGTAGCATGTTTAGATTGCAGGTAGCATGTTTTGACTGCAGGTAACAGGTTTAGATTGCAAGCAGCATGTTTAGATTGCAGGTAGCATGTTTAGATTGCGGGTAGCATGTTTAGATTGTAGGTAGCATGTTTAGATTGTAGGTAGCAGGTTTAGATTGGAGGTAGCAGGTTTAGATTGCAGGTAGCATGTTTAGATTGTAGGTAGCAGGTTTAGATTGGAGGTAGCAGGTTTAGATTGCAGGTAGCATGATTAGATTGTAGGTAGCATGTTTAGATTGTAGGTAGCAGGTTTAGATTGGAGGTAGCAGGTTTAGATTGTAGGTAGCATGTTTAGATTGGAGGTATCAGGTTTAGATTGCAGGTAGACAGGCATGACCAGTAGCGGATCCAGGGGAGGGGCCCGGGCCCCCCCTTAGGCCCGGCGATAAAAGTTTTAAACTATATTTTAATTGCATCTATGGCAATTTCTATGTCAATATGTTTGTAAGGGCAGTGGTGGGGGGGTTCCAAAGGTAACTCAGTTCCACTAGCTCAAATATGGGATTAGGGGCCCATATTTGGTAAACTAGAAGCCCTCTATACTGGAAGGGGACCCGAAAATTGTCTATCGTTTCACTAGCTCCCAATTTTCACTTTAGCCACTGTAGGCCTATAAGAGGAATTCAAAGGATCGAGGATGTAAGTCACAAATGTGAACTCTGTCCCGGAGCAGTGGTGCAAACAGCCTTGACTGGGAGGGGCTTAAGACCACCCTCCTACCATCAAAATTAGGTCACTTTTACAATTCGTCCAGCTGAGTTTCTTCAAATGAAAAAATTAACCTACTTTTTTCCAAAACAAATGGAGGAATTTAGGCATTTTAGGCTTTATTCTCACTTTAGTACGTGTATGCGTGGGTGGGGAGGGGGGGGGGTAAGATATGGGTCGCGCACAGTAGTGAAAAATGTTGGGCCCCCCCATGGCATTTTTTTCTGGTTGAGTCACATATCCCGAAGAAAGGGAGGGGAGGTTAAGCAAAAAATGTGTACTCTCAAAAAAATTTGGGCCCCACCCTTAAAAAATTCCTGGATCCGCCCCTGGGTTTAATTAAATATAGGCCAGCTGTAATTCGATAAGGATTCTTTATCCAAGGTGCACCATAGCCATATATGGACTTCTTCTTAAGTATATTGAGTAACAATTAACGTCATGCGCTTGAATTCCTGAGGAAATAATCCAGTTGGAATAGAGATATTCAGAATCATAGCTAGATTCATAGTTAGTGCAGGAGCCAGTCTGTGAATACACTTCTTTAGAAGAGAGGTTTGGACAGGGTCTAATTCAAAGTGTTACGCTGGAGAGTCTAAAACAATTTGTGGCTACCCATGCATTCATTCTCTCCAGAACTTCTTCAGTTTTACTCTTTGTGTCCAACTTATCTTCTCCAGTCTTCGATCTCCATATCTACATTTCCAACGTTTCTAGTTTCCTAGCATCTTCCTTCATGCTCATGTTTCGCATCCATTTGATATCGCGTCGTCCTTACAAAAGTGTTCACTGTATCTTTACCTTTGTGGTTTTCTTTAGACTTTTTGTTAAGAGTTCTTTCCTATTACGCTTTTTTTGTTAAAAGAGTTCTTCCTTTTCCTATTTGACCCCCGGCTATAGAGGACTCTCATATATTAGACCGATTATTTGAATATAATATTTGTGGATTCAATTTAACATAGTCTTGAACAGGATTTTGGTGAGGTTTCAGCCAGTTGATAAAAGGTTTCAGCCAGTTGAAGTGGTGTGGCAGAAAAAATAGCCATCATTGGCTGTGGTTTGTCTTTCTTTTATAACTGTGGCTATTTCTTGTTCCATCATCCATGGATGATGATACGTGTATCAGGTCTATGGTATGGTGTGTGTTTATAAACAAATGTGTGTAATTCATTTTAATATTTTAGTACTATTATATGTAACTGACGCTAACTATAATCTAATCAATTTAGGGATTCTGTAAATACTGTGAAATACTGTGAGTATTTACTGATAATATGATATTTTAACTGATACCTTTACTATAAGGAAATGAATTCGGAAATAATTTCAATGTGAATTTTCTCCTGTAAATTTAATTAAGTTTTATAGTATTAAATGTCACTAATGTGGGCGTATTAGCGGCTCTCGATCATTGCACTGATCCATTCCCGTTTTATAGCACACTCCCAATGTTCTTGCTTAACCCAGACATATTTGAATAACTTCAAGTGTCCATAACTGTTCAAATTAATGATCTTAATACGGTAACATCAGCGATGGAGTTAATCGTAACTGTGTGGCTGAATAATTGTTTGCTGAGTGTCTTTTGATTTTTGAGTAGACTAGAAGATAGCAGAGCTTTAGATAGATATATAGGTATAATAGTGTATATAGTATACACAGCGCTACTGTGGCATTTAGCTTAGAGCGGTGCTTTATATACATATTATTATTACTATTACTATTACTATAGCGATATGGAGCTAACACTTTAACTGCTTGCATGAATATGAACTGATAATATTTTTCCTCATGGCGTGTCCGGGGTACTGATGAATAGAACAACCGTTAACTGCACGTGTCATAAGAAGCGACTGAGCAAGAACTGAAAAAAGCAATGGAAACCACCTCGGAAACCATATTTTACCAAGCTGTAGGCTACATAAGGTATAGTCTTTTTGAAGGAATTAACTCGTTGATATATGGAGTGCTCTTTATGTACCCTTAAAGCTGACTCTAAGTATGAACTGTAAATATGCACCTTTGACTTGCTACTTGGTCGAATGCCAGTGAGAGAGAATATAACATTTAATAATTATTTTAAAATTGCAGAAATTATATAAGAAAACTATTTGATGGCTATATACGGTGTTTATATCATTAACCGAGCCGGAGGACTCATCTATCAGTATGATCATAATATGCCAAAGGTAGAGACGGAGAAAACATTCAGTTATCCTCTTGAACTGGTTCTAAAAGTCTACGATGAACGAGTCGTTGTGGCTTTCGGGCAGAGGGACGGTATTAAGGGTGAGTAATTTGAAAGAATTTAGCTAAGTAACAAATGTCCTGCTAGAATTGTTACTTAGCTAACTGCTTTCCAATCAGATTAAGTTGTAATTTATTTTCCTTTCTTTTAGTTTAGTTCATTAATTCTGAGATAAGTGTGTATTTCAGTTGATTTTGCATTTTAGGCCTACATGACATTAATATAGTTATAGACGGTGGTCAGCTAGATAAGATGTGTATCATCTTCCCTGATGGTCGTTGTTCTAGGTTTCACAGACTATTTGATACCCTGTGTTTCTGGGAATTTTTTATTTTATTTCTTATTTGGTGTTGATGCTGAAATAAAACATGTATCTCTGAGTAGCTTGTTTTGAGAAATGTTACAATTGATAAATAATTAATAAATTTAATAATTGTTTTAAATATTTTTATTGTAAATTTGTAATTATTATATTAATTTTGACCTGCACATAAATTAATAATTATATATTCATCATCATCATCTTCCCTTGAATTCTAGTTTAACTAGGGTCGGGATACGAATAGACTGTCTCAAATCCTCTTTGTCCTACACCATATCATTAATTAATAATTATATATTAATATTCATTTATGAGTAGAAAGCTTCTGCTAATATTGTTGTGATGTATACACATCATGGACAGTTAACTACGTAAATTTCTAAAGTCTCTTTGAAATTAACAATTGATTGATCTGTTAATTTTTCATGGCATATGAAGATGTCACTTACATTAATATTGTTAGTGTATATTGTTAGTTTTAACGGGTATTAAATACAGTATCATGATGTGGTAATTTAAATATTTAGTGCTAGTACTCTATCATCAGGGTCAAAATGCAAAACCATGTTTATTTCACTTCGGGTAATATTTAACTATACACAATAAATTCATGTAGAGAAAGTGAAGTATAATACAAAGGCCCGAAGGCACCGACTTGTGCCCCGAAGTTCTTTAAAAGTTGTCGCTATTACAGTCTGCGGTTTGTCAGATTGATGATGGAAATAAAGGGAGGAGAATATTATTAATTATTATTAAACGTATGGTTGTAAATTTATTCGTGCTGGTCATCAGTGAAAAACCTTAAGGTTGTTTAATTTATGTTTCATTTATTAATCATTGGCGTCCCTGACATCATCCCTGGATGAGGAAACAGACATTCTCTCTCTCTTAGTGCACAGCCTACTGGCAGGTCCATGGTATATAACGCACTCACTCATCTTTATTTTCCATTTTCCTCTTCATGTCCAATTACGAGCAGATCTTTAAATCATCCATAACATTCCTTTTGATATACCATTATTCTTGGGGGATTCTGCTTATGACGAGGTGGGCCCCCTATGCCTTCCTTAGCTTCGACTAACATTTACTGGGCAGGGACGTCATTCCCTGAGAACACTATCCTGTTTACTCAAGAAACCGACATTAAGCCTTTATTAATATTATTATTAGTATTAATGACTATCTGAATGAGATACTAATCTAGACCAGTCGGTTGATTGTACTTCACTCAATTCATTTTCAGACGATGTTGTTGCTCTGTCTCAGTTTCATTTTCGGACAATAAAAAGCTAAAGCTAAAAAAAGCTAAGGTTAACGTCAGTTTCCTCACTCGAAAGCGATGTCAGTGACGGGCGAGCCCAGTATTTGAACCCCGCTCCTACTGATCCGCGTTCGAGTATCTTACCGACTTGGGCGAAGTCGGTAATAATATTAATAATGGTAATAATAATAATAATAATAGCACACATTATAGTGAAATGATCAACTATTTTTATTTCTATCACTTTTAATACCACATGTTTTAAGTACCGTTAGGCAATTTAGATCATTTCCGTATAGCCAGTCCAGTGAATGTCTGAGATTTTACTCTCAGATCAGCGCGGCTGGGATTTGAACCCACGAGCGTTCAACTCACCTCAGGATTGTCATTTAAAACTTCATGACGTTATCTACACCTCTAACCATTGCGCTATTGAGACATTCAATTATTATTACTAAAACCTTTATTATTATTATTTAAAGGACATTAAACCTTTATTATTATTTATTTATTTATTCATTTATATGTAGTGGGACACTGTGTGCTGGCTATCAACGGCATACCCACTGACGGGCGCTATGTTAAAAACGACAGCGGCACCAGAGACGTGCTGGATATCGTCACCAAAGAAGAAAACTTTCCACTTTCTATTCGCTTTGGTCGTCCGCCGATATCTACCAATGAGAAGATAATGCTGGCGTCCATGTTCCACTCGTAAGTAAAAAGCTGGTAAAGCTAAGGTTAACGTCAGTTTCCTCACTCGAAAGCGATCTCAGTAACGGGCGAGCCCAGGATTTGAACCCCGCACATACTGATCCGCGGTCGAGTATCTTACCGACTTAAGTCTGATAATAGTGCTATAATAATATTTCTGATCTGTAATAGTTCGTACATTTCCGTGTTGTGTCCGGGTTGTTTGAAGAATTGACCAACCGGTGACTGCACGTGTCGTAGAAGGCGACTAAAGCACTAAGATCCATACCAACGTCAGAAAGGGCATTCGGTTGGTGAGCGTCTAGGCTCCAGAAATGCTACAAAAATTTAGAAAAAATGGAAAAGTCTCAAATTGGGGATTGGCTGGTGGTGTGGTGTAGGATAGAGAGGATTTGAGACAGTCTATTCCTATCCCAACCCTGGTTAAACTGGGATTCAAGGGAGGAGGATGATGATGATGATGATGAAGAATAGTTCATACTGTGGTTATGTAGAGCAATGGATCAGTTCGGTAATTTAAAACATATTTTGTTGTATGGTAACACTGGTTTGTTTATGTTAACATCTGATACATAAATTTACATGTAAATGTAATGGGTCTATATTATAACTTCGTTAAAATGCATGCATACCCTTATAATGGGTGAAAGAGTTAAACTATAAGTGTTAAGTTATTCTTTAATTAATATACGTATAGTAGGTTGTAAAGTAAATAACATTTCTAAAGAAAACTTGTATTAGAAATTTTATGAGGAACTAGTACATTTCAATAGTATTCTATGCAGTGTTTACTTTTTCTAGTCCACTGTTTATATTTGGTGTCCACGATGTTCCATTTATAGCTATTACCGAAAAGATCTATTAGGACGATATTGCTACCTTATACTTAGTTCACTTTTCGAATTTCATTTTTAAGCTGCACCCTTGATTACTAGATTGCATTCATACGCCTATTAATTATCATTATTTATGTTAACCGTAATTCCTCAATTTTTAATAATAATAGTCGAGGTTTAACGTCCATTTCCTCATCCAAGGATGATTGCAGGTACGTGTTAAAGCATGATTTTGTATGTATGTGTAAATTGTAGTCGGAATCTTTCAATTGCATATGTATTTGTATGTGTATGTAGATTTTTAACTAGGGTCTCATTATTGTATGTGTGTTTGTAATACTTATGTGTATGTATGTGTATATATGTGTAGATTGTATGCTATAGCCTCTCAGTTGAATGTGTGTTTGTATGTGTGCGTCTGTGTAGATTGTATGCTATAGCCTCTCAGTTGAATGTGTGTTTGTATGTGTACGTATGTGTAGATTGTACGCTATAGCCTCTCAGTTGTATGTGTGTTTGTATGTGTATATATGTGTAGATTGTAGTTGTATGTGTGTTTGTATGTGTATATATGTGTAGATTGTAGTTGTGTGTGTGTTTGTATGTGTGTGTATCTGTAGATTGTACGCTATAGCCTCTCAGTTGTCCCCTGTACCGCAGTCTTCAGGTATACAACAGATAGAAACAGATACGTTCAAGCTACACTGCATACAGACTCTTACAGGTATGTGCTGATACTCTTAACTGTTGGATGTTTGAATGCTAATTATCTCTCTCTTAGTGCACTGCCTACTGGCTGGTCCATGGTATACAACGCCTCCACTCTTCTCTGTCTTCCGCTTTCCTCTTTTACCACCCTCTCCTCATTTAAGGGGTGCACGGGACTGGGGGCGTTCATTTGTGTTGTGATATATCATTCTTTTCTTAGGGGTTATGCTTTTGACGAGGAGGGCCCCCTGTGCCTTTCTCAGCTTCGACTAACATTTACTGGGCAGAGGCGTCATTCCCTGAGAAAACAATCATGTTTATCCTGTTTTCTATTTATATATGTATTTAATTGTGTGTGGTTTGGTTTGCATTTATGCATGTATTTAGTAATCTGTGGTTTGGTTGGTATTTATGTATGTATTTTATTGTCTGTGGTTTGAATCGTATTTATGTATGTATTTAATTTTTGTAGTTTGAGTGATCTATTTAACTGTTTGTTTACATATATAAAGAGGTCTTTGGTTTGATATTTAGTGATCACTGATTGGTCAAGTGTATGATATTTAGTGATCACTGATTGGTCAAGTGTATGATATTTAGTGATCACTGATTGGTCAAGTGTATGATATTTAGTGATCACTGATTGGTCAAGTGTATGATATTTAGTGATCACTGATTGGTCAAGTGTATGATATTTAGTGATCACTGATTGGTCAAGTGTATGATATTTAGTGATCACTGATTGGTCAAGTGTATGATATTTAGTGATCACTGATTGGTCAAGTGTATGATATTTAGTGATCACTGATTGGTCAAGTGTATGATATTTAGTGATCACTGATTGGTCAAGTGTATGATATTTAGTGATCACTGATTGGTCAAGTGTATGATATTTAGTGATCACTGATTGGTCAAGTGTATGATATTTAGTGATCACTGATTGGTCAAGTGTATGATATTTAGTGATCACTGATTGGTCAAGTGTATGATATTTAGTGATCACTGATTGGTCAAGTGTATGATATTTAGTGATCACTGATTGGTCAAGTGTATGATATTTAGTGATCACTAATTGGTCAGGTGCTTGATATGTAGTGATCTCTGATTGGTCAAGTGCTTGATATGTAGTGATCTCTGACTGGTCAAATACTATAGTGATCACTGATTGGTTAGGTGCTTGATGTTTAGCGATCTCTGATTGGTCAAGTGTTGATATTTAGTGATCATTGATTGATCAAGTCCTTTTTATTTAGTGATCACTGATTGGTCAAGTGTACGATATTTAGTGATCACTGATTGATCAAGTGTATGATATTTAGTGATCACTGATTGGTCAAGTGCTTCTAATGTAGAGAAAGATCAGTGATATGTTGATCCAGTGTTTGAAATGTAGTGATCGCTGAAAAATGATCTTTTATATGTATTGATCACTGATAGATTTATTAAATTCTTAATTGATCGTTAAGTAGATAGATGGCAAATAGATGCAAGATATTAGATGGCAAACGATGCAAGGATCGACAGCGGATGACGTTTATCAAGAGTCTTAGCAAATGGATGCAGTTAACTGAAACAGAGATGATCAGAGCAACAATGAACAGAGGCATATGGAGGAATATGACCATGACTGCCCAGGCTTGGAACAGGCACGGCACTTAGAGACGAAGAATTGGTCGTTATGGGTATCAAGTATATAATAAGTCATATGTACATGATAAGTATATGACAAGTTGATTTATAGAGTGACTGATTGATTGATGCAGGTATAAAGTTTGTTGTATGTTTGATGCAGGTATAAAGTTTGTAGTTAACACGGATGTAAAGCGACCCAATGAGGATCTTCTGCTGAAGAAACTATACGAGTTATATTCAGACTATGCTCTCAAGAACCCGTTCTACAGTCTAGACATGCCGATCAGGTACTACAATCTGTTTCTTTGGCTGGAGCCTTTGGACGTCGGTAAGATATCCGACCTTGGATCAGGATGTGTGGGTTCAAATCCTGGGCTCTCCCGTCACTGACATCTATCGCTTTCGAGAGATGAAACTGACATGCGGCTTTACGGCTTTCATAAGTTTTAAGATTGCGGTACAGCTTTAGGTATGGGACTGTAGTGTATGTATTTACGATCATGCAGTGCTTCTTAGTAGTACTAAAAGCCTAGCATAGCTTCAGTTAACTGTCTTGAAAGCTTGTCCGTGACAGACATGCAATGAATTTTAATTCTGCATGTGGGTAATTTACCAACTTGTTGTCGGGTCAGCCTAAGTAACATCATCATCTTCATCATCATCATCATCAACGTCTTCCCTTGAATCCAAGTTTAACTAGGGCCAGGATTGGAAAATTTGTAGCTATTTGTAAGTAAGATGTGCTGAGCGAATGAACGAACTATTTCTTACGACATGCACGTTCACTGCTTATGATGTTTCTGATAAAAACAATTTATTGTATTCACCTCTCTCTCTCTCTCTCTCTCTCTCTCTCTCTCTCTCTCTCTCTCTCTCTCTCTCTCTCTCTCTATTAGTGCGCTGCCTACTGGCAGGTCCATAATAGACCTACCCCCTTAGAATATGTCCTATCCAACTCTTCTCCAGAACTTCCTCATTTGTAACCTTTTGAGTCCAGCTAATCCTCTCTATTCTTCTCCAAATCCACATTTCCAATGCCTCCAGTTTCCTAATATCTTTCTTCCTTAAGGTCCATGTTTCACATCCATACAGTAGCATGTTCCAAACCAAGGTTTTCACTATCTTTATCTATTTCAGATAGACATTAGATCAGTGATAAAAATCATAGTGTTTATTTAATTTGGTGTATAGAAGGTATTAAATTAAGTTTTGTTAAGGATTAGATTTTTGTTTAGGGTTAGGGTTTAATTTGAATTGAATTAGGGTTAGATTAGATGACATTTGGAAAAGAAGCAATACGATTTTTGTCACTGATTTAATGTCTACCTCTATTTCACGTGTGAACCAGTTATTATGAACAGCGTGAACTCTTTACTATGTTTCAGATGTGAACTCTTAATTGTGTTTCAGATGTGAACTCTTTATTGTGTTTCAGATGTGAACTGTTTATTGTGTTTCAGATGTGAACTCTTTATTGTGTTTCAGATGTGAACTGTTTATTGTGTTTCAGATGTGAAATGTTTATTATGTTTCAGATGTGAGCTCTTTATTGTGTTTCAGATGTGAACTGTTTATTGTGTTTCAGATGTGAAATGTTTATTATGTTTCAGATGTGAGCTCTTTATTGTGTTTCAGATGTGATCTCTTTATTGTGTTTCAGATGTGAACTGTTTGAGCTGAACGTGAAGCAGTTGGTAGAGACAGCAGAACGCTATGGACTAAGCGCAGCAGGATAACATAAACACTTCAGAAATAATCAATCAATGAAACATAAGCATTTTAGAAATAATCAATCAATCAATCAAGGAGAATTTAGCGCCAGATTCCTCGCCTGATGTAGGCTCATGTGGAGCTGATCCTGCAAGACTTTGTAAAGAGACGTTTGTGATAAAAATAACTATTTTGTATATACCATCATATCACGGTGGAGTATCTTACCGACATCGCCACTGGCTCCAATCGGTAAGATACTCGACCGCGGATCAGTATGTGAGGAGGTTCAAATCCTGGGCCCGCCCGACACCGACATAGCTTTCAAGTGAGGAAACTGACGTCAACGTTAGCCTTTTTATAATCGTCCTCTTTCCTTGAATCCCAGTTTATCCCAGGTCGGGATAGGAATAGATTATCCACTCGTTTTAGAAAATTGTGTGCAATTTCCGGAGCCTAAGCGCTCACTAACCGAAAGCCTTTCCGACGATGCTTTGGATCTTAGTACGTCGCCTTTTACGACACGAGCAGTAAGTAGGTTTGTCTATTCATGCGCAACCCAGACACAACACGGGTATAACTTATATATATATATATATATACTAAATAATAAAATCTAATAGTGATTGTAAATATTCTAGACTGTTGTGACATCGCTTTTATTGAGCACTTACTCTTAAATAGAACGTTGTCAAATTGGCCTAGTATTAAGTTAATACTTAATACTAGGCCAATTTGACATGAAGATTTGCGGAAAGTATATGTACTTAATAGGCGTTGGCAAGTATAGGAAGATATAATAAAACTTATAAAGTACTAAATGGTTTGAGTTATTTCTGGGTGCTGTTATGAAGAATAGCTCGCTTGCTGGAGAATCGCTTGCTGTTCAAATCGCAGTCGAACTGATCTCTTTAGCTCTTCAGTTTGATGTAGTACTTGATGTGTCATGGATGACTCTAATAGTGTTACAGCTCTCTAATAGTGTTATAGTTAACACTGATTAACGGTTAATGATGACGTGGACCATACAGTGTAAGCCACATAATATTATTGGAGCACAATCATGTTTTGATGTCACAATTAGATGAAGAAACTTATCGAGCGGATGTTAACGTCACTGTCATCATCTCCCTAAAGCGATATTAGTGACGGGCCTCCTGCCCAGGATTTGAACCCCACACACACAGGGGCGGATCCAGGAATTTTTTAAGGAGGGGCCCGAAAATTTTTTGGAGAGTACATTTTCTTGCTTTCTTCGGGACATGTGACACAACCAGACAAATTTCTGTGGGGGGGAGCTCAAAATTTGTTCACTACTGCGTTCGGCTCATAGAGTGAGTGTATCACCGTACCTTACCTCCCCCCCTCATACCCGTCAGGGGAAAACCTAAAATCCTACATTTGTTTGGAAAAGTAGGTTAATTTTTCGCCTCTGAGGCAACTCTGCGGATCTCGACGAATTGCAAAATTGACTTAATTTTGGGGGTGGGGGGGGGGGCGTAAGCCCCTTCCAGCCAAGGCTGTTTGCACTACTGTTACGGGATAGAGTTCATATTTTTTACTTACACCCATTTTTCCTCTAATGCAGTGGTTATGCATTGGTTCAAGTGAAAATTGAGAGCTTATGAAACGCTCAACATTGTTTTGGACCCCCTTCCATTCATTATACAGGGCTCCTAGTATATCCTAGAAAAAAATCAAGCTATTGGAACCGAGTTCTCTGTCGTACCCCCCCCCCCCCCGGGCCACCATCCTAACCACCTCCATTACTAACATATTTTCACATCAAAATTGCCAAAGAAACAATGAATATATAGTTTACAAAATTTTATCGGCGGACCTAAGGGGGGCACGGCCCCCCTTAGGTCCGCCACTGCCCACACATACTGATGATCCCCATCAGATATCTTACCGACATCTCTTATTCTTAAAACACCTTTAGTACTAGATTAAACCTTTAGTGGAATAAACAAGAAAAAACAATATTTGTTTCATTCACACTATTGCATTCTTTCAGCTCACAACGTCAATACAATCTCTTATTTAGCACAACACAATATAACTAGCTCTATATCTAGTCTCATTACCAGTATGTTTTGTTCTATGAAAAATCTTAAAATATAGCTTACATTTACAGTAAAATTCCGTCACAGGCATAGGCAATTCTTCAATTATAACAAGAGAGATAGTGAAATATTATGATTACTAAAAGCACTCTTGAAAATCCAAAGACTGACCCTTCTACTTTATATCAATTAATTTACACTGTAGTCATTTAATCAGTCAATATAATAATTAAGTTATAAAATGAAATAAGACATCTCTACAACAGGTGCCATAAACTAATTTCAAATACCAAATGCTTTAAATCTTTAATACATTTCTTCAGTCAATATTTTCTCATATGTTTTACAAAAAAAAACCATTCATCGTACTGTAACATTAACATTATTTTAAATGAAAGAGAAATTAAGAAGATTCATGATTTTTTAATTTCTGAACTCACATCTGTGTATTTGTACCCTCTATAGTCTATTATGTATTGATATATTCAAACCCGTTGATTTATATGATAAAATTTCATTTTCCATTGACTTATAGATTGTCATTTAATGAAGTCAGTAGTTTATTTGTTCAGAAAACAAGAACTCACACAAGATATCTGCAGATTAGTTCTAGGCTCAAGTGGACAACAGTTAAACCTAGTCATCATTTCAGCACATGCATCATAGTCAGATGATTATGACACACAGTCAGATGATGATGACGAAACACATAGTCAGATGATGATGATGAGGACACATAGTCAGATGATCATGATGACACACATAGTCAGATGATGATGAGGACACACATAGTCAGATAATGATGATGAGGACACACATAGTCAGATAATGATGATGATGAGGACACACATAGTCAGATGATGATGATGATGACAAACATAGTCAGATGATGATGATGACACACATAGTCAGATGATGATGATGAGGACACAAATAATCAGATAATGATGATGAAACACATAGTCAGATAATGATGATGAAACACCTAGTCAGATGATGATGACACAAAACAAATAGTCAAGACGATGATGATGATGTGGACACTCACATCATACATCACAGTCATAGTCTGATGATAATGAGAACAAATGCATCATTTTTATTTGATAATTTAAGATAATATGCAAGTCAAGATTATTCTAGGTGACAGAGACAACACAGTTTCACTATCACATAGACATTCATGCACAGGCTAGTTGAATGGTGTTACTAGGACAAATGAAAAATAACTTTTATGTCTCAAACGCCCATGACATCATCCTTGTATGAAGAAACGGACGTTAAACCTTTATTGTTAATCAAAGCACAATTAGAACTGACAGCATGCTGATCCTAATATAACATACAGATGAAAGCTTAAAATTAGTTAAATGGATTCAATATACAGTCTATGAATTTCATTGAGTCCTATAGGTTTTACTTCTTCGCTTACTTTTGGTGTTTTATATTTTATACATTTTTATGAACTGATCTACGAAAATTTAATCGCGACAGCAATACAATGGCATTTTGACATACCCAACATAAAAGTTGTTACACGACAATTCCTCAACACAAGATTACTTCGACATATACCGCATAGTAAAGTAAACACGCATTATAGTGAAATGATCAACTAGGTTGATATCCATCACTTATAATACCACATGTTTAAACCGTTAGGCAATTTAGACCATTTTCCGTATAACCAGTCCAGTGAATGTCCGAGATTTTACTCTCATAGTGATAATAATGGGATGATAGAGTCAGATCATCTCGCAGTCACCATCACAACCACAGTGACCAGGCTTCATTCACAGTCAGATGTGACACGACACATTGACACACACATCTGTGTGTCACCGACGTGTGTCGTATTCACACACGACACATGTCGTGTGTGAATACGACAGACAAGAATATCTTTTCTTGTCTAAAATGATGTTGGTTATATATTTTTAAATGGGCTATATATTTTTGGGTGTTCAAATCTCGCCTAGTAACATCTCATTATATCTCTTACAAGCAGCAACACGGACACTAAATAGGCACAAGCCTATACCTTATAGCTATAATATATATATATATATATATATATATATATATATATATATATATATATATATATATATATACGCGTATAGCTTACATTCCTGTATGCATACACAAGTTAGATTTCATTCACGCAGGTAAAGTGAACCCATATTACGATTCTTCACATTCAATCAGTTATATACAGAAACGATGACAAAGTGCATACACATGTAACACCCCCCGCCCCCCTCCACTAAATTGTGGCTCAGATTTTTAATGTACTTTTCTCTAATCTAACGCTAAAGCACTACTTTAACAACTAATTCAAGCAACCCATTTAGTAGGGACAGAGATTCGCGTATGGCATCTCATTTTGTGTTCCCAGGTGGAATAAAAAGGGGTCATATATTATTCAAATAGTCTGCTCACTAAAAACACTAAATCCCGATAATCAAAAAGTGAATTATACACTGCACCTTCATAGCTAACTACTCTCTCACACTTTCTCTCTCTGTTTCTCTCTCTCTCTCTGTTTCTCTCTCTCTCTCTCTCTCTCTCTGTTTCTCTCTCTCTTTCTAGTGCTCTGCAGAATGACAGGCAAAAGACACATTTTTAGCAGTTAAAGCCACACTGCAAACTGCACAAGATACCGTTTGAAGTCTCGCTCACAAATAAGCACAACATAGATCAAAAATCATAAACGTTATTAATCTTTATATAGCGCATTGGTAAAACGCTCACTTGGTCTCTCTCTCTCTCTCTGATGTGCCCGCGATGATGTGCAAGTACTATTACACCACAAATACACTCCCACACGTACACACCAACACACCAACACGAAAACTATCTCTTTCCCCTAGCTATCTCACACACACCATCACTCATACACACTCTCTCTCTCTCTCTCTCTCTCTCTCTCTCTCTCTCTCTGGCGTGTCCGTGTGCAAGTATGACTACAAAACTAATACACACCCTCACCAGTACATCAATATTCAAACTCTCTCTCTCTCTCTCTCTCTCTCTCTCTCTCTCACACACACACACACACACACAACCACTCCCAGACGCACACTCACACACAGCCACTCACAGACATACACACACAGAGCTAGCATTGCAGATTGAATTCTAACACTCCTAACACTAGCATCTAATGTAAAGATATTATATCAACCCACTTCACTGAAATGACTCCGCAATGCTAGCCCTGCGTGGGGCACTCATAAACAGAAAACTAAACTATTAATTAGCAAAACCAGAAGAATAGCATTATAATTAATTATAAAATAACACAATAATGATGAAATAACATTAACTAGTAATAAGAGCAGCAACATCCCATAATAATAGTAAATAAACACTATAACATTTTTTACTATATAAGCTAATAATATACAACCATTTACTTCCAATTAATAATTTGCTGTAATTGCAATAACAATATGAGGAAAATGTTATCCTAGATACACAAATCTTCTTACAAGAGGTAAACAAACTAACAGAAGAGTAGGTTGACTCTTGGCAGGAATTAGTTAATTCAATGCACTTATAGCCTTGAAGAACTTGTGCAATCGCGCGATTCAAGTATCAAATTCTGCACATGTTTTACGTTTTAAAACTGAAGAATTGGGAAATTTCGCGATTTATTACTGGCTAGCTAGATTTATTCAACAATTCACATAAAAATAATACACAAATACTATAAGTAATCAATCAATTAAAGAAATAATAATTACAAAACTGACCTAAACAGCAATCCCACTGAAATTAGAACACAGTTAGCAATAGGGCTGCTCAATTGAATAACAAAACATAACCGAAAAATCGCTTCCTGCACATTAACTAAACTTAATAAATGTTACGTTTGATTTAGAATCAAAACAGCTAAGTTAATCTTGTAAGCTCAATACTGCCGTAGGAAAAGCTCCAACCAGTCCAACAATCAATCAATCAATATGATGTAGAGCTGTAATTTAAGCATAACAACACGGCAGTACTAGAGAGACTGCAGGGAGTCAAGTAGTACAAAAGTACACACTACCACAGTAGTACTAGATAGACTGCAGCGAGTCAAGTAGTACAAAAGTACAAACAGCCTAAGCAGTGCCAGAGAGACTGCATAGAATCACGTAGTATAAGAATAGAAGCCACAACTGGTGTAGAAGCTAGACTTCAACAAGTTAGAAGTTTGGCGACCAATTGGTCGTCAACAACACACCAAATGGAAGGATGGATGGATGGAAAAGTGGATAGAATGATGAGCAGTATGCCATTCCAATTCCAGACAGGCAGCCTCTGAAAGTGTCACTCAGGGAACTAGACATTAATTAAACAATGTTCTATGACATTTTTACATAACAATCATATCTGCAAGGCCACAACCTTGAAACAGGCAGTCAAAAATTTCTTAAATAAATGGAGTTGAACACATTAGTAACTTTAATGAAAACCAGTAGTGAGCTGCGTGAGTAAAACTAAGTATAGGTCATCCTACAAAGTTTAGCAAAATTTGCCTAACTCTATAACACTAAGAAAACTTGCTCATTGAACTGTTACAGGATCTCTCTCTCTCTCTAGAGTTCTGCCAAATGGCAGGTTCAAGGTAAATATTCATACTCACTCAGAGTCTGCTTTCACTCTCAATAAAAAGCGCTGGATAGATCAACAAGTTAATCCCTTCACAAAGGCTATGCCTTAACCATAACATTTGTTGCCTATATATTTGGAAAAATATGGCTTCTGAGGTGGTTTCCTGAAGCCTTCCTCAGTTCTTACTCAATCACCTCTTACGACACATGCAGTTAACAGTTCCAATCTTCAGTGTCTCGGACACAACAGGATGACGGATGACGATATAAAATAGGATACAAATGGGATTTGCCTCAATTATTCCAGAGATTGCCTAAGTCTCAATGTAAAACAAAGCACGCTACACGTAGAATTGTAGATACTCTCATAAGATGTATATAACGCAAGAGAGTTAACGCGGTACGAGGCATACAAAAGTCAAGAGAGTTAACGCGGTACGAGGCATACAAAAGTCTTATGTACCTGAACAACGATGTGACCAACAGCGGCATTAGCTACTACAGTCCTAGTATCACCGCATATGAATCGGCATTAAATTCAATTGTAACTGCGATTCTACATTGCATTCAACTAGTTCAGATTGAGCGGACAGAACAAAATCATTTAGCTACAACGGTGGCACGAACGGTTAATTCTCGACATAGAATCAACAGCTATGGGGTTCAAATCATCAGATCACCTGTCACCGATTTCATAGCGCGGGATGAATTTAACATCAAAGCAATTCATCAGAGTAATACACCCTTGACTTTATATCATACAGTCAAATCCAGTACCTCAGGTATAATTATTGACACAACACAGTCCAAAAGCATTGCGTGGAATTTGTCAACAAGGTTTACAGCGTAGCTACAACTGAACACAACCAATGACAGCTTGCAATCTAGTAAATCAGAACAACTCAAATATCTAATGCCCATTTCCTCGCCAAAATATGAGTCCAGGGAGGACAAGTAGGCAAGCTAAACCGAGCATACAAGTTGGTTATTAATGTACGTTTTCATCTTTAGACTGGTTTTCTGCTTTTCGACTTTGCACCGCCTTGGATGTTCATTTTGCTCACCGGTTTGATTTGGTACCAACATTATTGGAGCATTATTATCATTGCATCAAGAGGGCCACTTGTAAATGGTTATGTAGAACAGTTTTGCCGTGTAGATGTTGTACATACATTTATATCCTAGCTCACTTCATATGAGCATCAGACGAACTAACTCTAAATTACTTTCTGTATAGCATTGCAATAAATCCTAATATAGGCATTACATTAAACCATCTAAGTGGTATTCATGATACCTACAATCGAACATTAAAGTTTGAATTCACTGTGACGTTATGAAGTCAATATTTAGTGTTAAAGCTATTGACTAACATATTACTCGTTGAGAAAGGCTAAATCGTACGTCATATAGGCCTAATAACGGGGAATTTGATACCGTTCAGCAAATTCATTATACACACTGTAAATGAATGACATTTTTTAATCTCACAAACAGCTCTACGTCTTGTGAAACAGATAACCATAACATAACAACAAGTTGAGTGCTACAGTCTTCAATAACATCGAGCACTATTGAGCCAAAATCAAGCCGGCGAGCAAATAAACCATATCACAAAACACAATGAGTTTCATGTGTCAACACAACTGAAGCATCCACCGAGTCAACGGTGTATGAAATATGACTAAACCATTGAGTGGTATTCTACATCTCACTAGAGACGTTCCTAATAAAACATCTGGACCAGGAACTGAATTAAATTCTCATCAACTAATAGAAAGTGTTCCTGGCATTAAGGCCTTTTTGTCTTTGAAAAACGGTTCATGCTGTCTTCCTTAGCTAACCTTCCCCGATGAAACTGAACTTTCCGTAAGTTTATTTCCAGTGTTGAAAAGCATTTGTAAAAACTCTGTCAAAATAGGTCTGCAGCACGGAATTGCCTTATACTGTCTTATAATTCTCAACCATCTCGCCGATTGAATGTAAGAAAGTGTACAAATATATTAGCTAACATTAGCAGTCATATATTTATATATTATTATTCGAGATTTTGTTATGATCATTAATAATATACAATTAGTACCAGTTGTGTTAAATGAAGTATCAAAAGCAATAGCATTTTTCAGCACAGTAACGTGACAACCGTTCGATTCGTCACATTTCCATCGCAACTTAAACTATAACTAGCAGTCGATTTACGAATTGCTAATAACAGATGCTTAGCAACAAATTTTCAAGTTACTTCGCCAGTGAAACGCTAGCATACTTAACAACGATTTCATAAGCTGCAAGTGTCAGATACAAGCAGCTGCTAGTGTAAGATACAAAGCAGCTGCTAGTGTCAGATACAAGCAGCTGCTAGTGTCAGATACAAGCAGCTGCTAGCGTCAGACACAAAGCAGCTGCTAGCGTCAGACACAAAGCAGCTGCTAGCGTCAGACACAAAGCAGCTGCTAGTGTCGAATATAAAGCAGCTGCTAGCGTCAGATACATAGCAGCTGCTAGTGTCAGACGCAAAGCAGCTGCTAGCATCAGATACAAAGCAGCTGCTAGTGTCAGACACAAAGCAGCTGGAAGTGACAGACACAAAGCAGCTGCTAGTATCAGACATAAAGCAGCTGCTTTACTAGCAGCTGCTCCAGAATTAATTGTAAGGGATTTACAAGTTGTTAATCCCAGACAACTTTCTCATTCTCTCCCATTCTCTTCATATCAACATATGAATTTGATATCAAATCATCCAGCATCCGAAGTCTCGGTCTTCCTCTAACCTTTTTCCTTCCATTCTTCCTTCAATTGCATCTTCTTGTAAGCCATTCCCTCTCAGTATATCAATAGGTCATGTGTTGAGATGGAACGGTTTACTAAAGGAGGCAATTGCAGGAAGAATGGTAGGAAAAAAGTTGGAGGAACACCGAGACTTGGGATGGTGGATAATATCTAATTAGTATATTGATATGAAGACAATGGCAGATGATATAATATGTGAAGGAGTTATATGCCATGGATCTGCCAATAGGCAGTGAACTAAGAGAGAGAATCATAGTTACTTAAAAAATGAATTCTCAAGTAGTTATCACTTCATACTTAGTAACACCTGAAGTAATAGCAGATATTACTACGTACAAAACAATCAGTTGTTAAGCGCCTAGAAACAACTGGTTTCATAACAATATAGCATCCACTCTAACGCTTTCAGCACAGTTACTACGCCACTGCTTTTTAAACAGCACAATTTGTTCAGTCCTTAGCAACGCTCTTATAACCATTATTCTACCACTTATTCTTGTCACACTTTATAACCATCGCAATACTTTACAATTAATGAGCAACGGCCAAGAGAAGCTAATGTCTGCTAGAAAATCTTTGATTACTTAGCAACCGTTGCCGTGGTATGGCCCGACGATTGACCGTTAGTACTGCTACCGTTGCCATTGGTTACGCTATCACCGTTAGCTAGGACAACCTCTCCGTTAGAGAATGTGACATCACCCTCTTGCTGAAACTCCGCTACGTACAAGTGCTTGTCGATGACCTTAGGTATAGGCTTTATCTCCGTGCACAGTTCTGTCTCTATCTTGTGTAGCGAGAACCTACACATACACGCAGATATACACACACATACACAAGCAGACATACACACGTACACATACAGACATAGAGACACAGACACATACAGAGACATACAGAGACATACAGGCACATACAGACATTCAGACACACATACATACAGACATACACACAGATATACACAGATACACGCAGACGTATTCATATACACACATAGATATGCACATACATACATGCAGACATATACACACATATATACTCACATATACACGCAGACATATATACAGACATATAATCATAGATATACACATATATACACACAGACATATACACACATATACACATAGATATATACACACATACACGCAGACATACACAAACATATACACATAGATATACACACACATACACATAGACATATACATACGTATAGATATAATGTACATGTATATATAGCTATATATCGGATATACACATATATAGCTATACAGCTATATATGTGTATATCTATATATAGATATATAGATATGTCTATATATAGATATGTCTATATCTATATATAGATACATAGATATGCACAGATACACACAGACGTATACACACAGATATATACACACATACACGCAGCCATATACACACATATACACACTTAGACACGCAGACATATGCACACATATACACATACATGTCCACACATATACACGCAGACAGATACAAAAATATGCACAAAGATATCCACACATATACACGCAGACATATACACACATATACTGTACACATAAATATACACACAATGGTAGGTCAGTCAGCTTTAAAAACATATACACAAAATATACATATATATATATATATATATATATATATATATATATATATATATATAACACATATACACATAGACATAAGACATGTACACATAGATATAACATTTAAATGTATAGACATACCACATATAGATAAATACTGCACATTATCAATGAGTTCGTCCATGTGCTCGTAAAAGAGGAGTGAAAAGAGGAGTGGCACAGCATAAAACAACACTAGTTAAACGATGTCAGTGACGGGCATGCACAGGATTTGAACCCCGCACATACTGATCTGTGGTCGAGTGTCTTACCGAAGTATAATAAATATAAAGAAATATGATAATTAGTCAACGACAAACAGGGAAGCTCGACGTACCTATCTTCAAACGTGATTAGATTGATAGCCACACCCAGATGTCCGTATCTGCCTGATCGACCAATACGATGTAGGTACGTCTCTGAGTGCTTCGGGAAGTCAAAGTTTATCACAACGTTAACGGCTTGTATGTCGATACCTCGCGTAAACAAATCTACAATCATAGTTAATCGATCGACAAAGATTTAAACATTATCCTCTTCCCAGTATATAGGTCACATAATAAGTCCCATAATAACAACAACAATAATAAGTCCCATAATAATAACAACAATAATAATAATAATATTCCCATAATAATAACACAATATTAAGTCACATAATAGTATATAAGTCCCAGTCTGTGTAATACCATCTTGTCGTAAGACTGCTACAATAATGAAGAGTCTGAGCTTTTACTAACTGCCCCTCCTTCAATATCAAACATCAAATTATATGTTTTTATAAATTACTTAAAACACATTCAGAAAACAAAATGAAGCAAGGGTCGACAGTGAATGACGTTCATTAAGAGTTAAGTAAATGAATGCAGTAATGGAAACAGAGATGATCAGAGCAACAATGAACAGAGACATATGGAGGAATATGACCATGACCACCCAGGCTTGGAACGGGCACTCGAAGAATAAACATTCGTTGAAAAGTCATACGTATAAGGCATGTAGAAAGACAAGAAATGGAATAGGAGTAACAACTTTTACAATTAGCTAAAAGATCTATTTATTGGTGTGTGAAAAGGTGTAGAGCTAACAGGAATTTTTGCTTTACTACTAATCAATATAAGTGCGAGAGCATGCACAGAGGGATTGTGTGTGGTAATTAGAAATCAATATACTATTGATGTAGACTCTGTAATCTCTCTCTTCAGTGCACCGCCAAGTGGCAGGTTCAAGGTACATATTCATATTCGAAGTCTGCTTTCTCGTTCCATAAGAGCACTCCTTAGATCAACAAGTTAATCCTTTCAAAGCCTATGCCTTATCCATACCTAATGTAGACTATAGCTTGGGAAAAGTACGGCTTCTGAGGTGGTTTTCCATTGCCTTCCTCAGTTAGATGGATTAATAACCATTTAATCCTGGGAGAAAATATTTCATGGTGAGGTGGGTCCCCTCTTGCCATCCTCAGCTTCTGCTTTAGTCGCCTCTTACGTTCACGCAGCAGATTGTTTGCGGTTGCCCTATTCTGACTCAATAATAGCACTGTAAAAATACTAGCATTATAAACAAGGTTATTCATAATTATTCATTATAAACTGATTAGTAATTATTCTACATTAACTGGCAGTAACTCCACATTCAAAAATTAGATCATCCATCCTTGACCACATTCCTGGATGAGGAGGCAGACATTAAATTTTTCTTCCTCCAGTGCACTGCCTAACGGCAGGTCCATAACATATAACTCTTCCAACCAATTCTATCCTCAGCCGTCCTTTTCATCTCTATATACGAATTTCTTGTCAGATCATCCGACATACCTTGTCTCGGTCTTCCTCTAACTTATAAATTTCTTAAAATAATTTTTAAATCCCCAGTAATAATAATAATAATAATAATAAAGGTTTAACGTTCGTTTCCTCATCCAGGGATGATGTCAGGGACGTCCCCAACAGCACACATCACTACAGATCAATTCACCCAGATCAATCTTCCAAAGAAATATGCTGAGGAGAAGTAAGGTCATAAACGAAAGCCAGTCCGGTGATCAAAATAATATTAATAATGATAATAATAATGATAATGATAATAATAATAACAATAACAACAACAACAAAAACAAAATAATAATAATAATAATAGTATTATTAATAATAATAATAATAATAATAATACATTGCCTGTATATACCATAACATTAAATCAGCTGAGTTACCTGAGCAGACGAGATTTCGGAAGAGCCCGTTCCTGAAGTCATGGAAGATCCTGTTCCTATACTGCTGACTCATCTTTGAGTGAATGTAGAAGCACGAGTAGCCGAGCTCTGTGATCTTCTTAGCGAGTAGCTCCACCCTCTGGGCGGAGTTACAGAATATGATTGACTGATTGATCTGCAGCTAAAAGATAAATATATAACATAACATTTAATCAATTGACTGATCGTTTAATTAATTAACATTTAATTAATTGATGATTGAGGTAAGGTAGGTCATAGACTCCACCTAGGTGGGTCATAGACTCCACCTAGGTGGGTCATAGACTCCACCTAGGTGGGTCATAGACTCCACCTAGGTGGGTCATAGACTCCACCTAGGTGGGTCATAGACTCCACTCAGGTGGGTCATACACTCCACCCAGGTGGGTCATAGACTCCACTTAGGTGGATCATAGACTCCACCCAGGTGGGTCATAGACTCCACCTAGGTGGGTCATAGACTCCACCTAGGCGGGTCATAGACTAAAAGCTAATGTTAACGTCAGTTTCCTCACTCGAAAGCGATGTCAGTGACGGCCGAGCCCAGGATTTGAACCCCACACATACTGATCCGCGGTCAAGTATGTTACCGACGTCGCCACTGGCTCCAGCGTTAGACTCCACTGAGGTGGATCATAGACTCCACCCAGGTGAGTAATAAAACAATACATGTCAATAAAAGTAATTTTAATAAAACAAATGTTAATCAAATGATATACTGTTAATAATATAATATTATCAATAAAATAATAAACGTAAAAAAGTAATAATGCAAGTGTTATTGTTAGCAATCATAATTTCAATAAAATAATAATTTAAATAAATACTGTTGGCACTACATAGACTGAGTGATGGATACCTTGGAAAAGAGAGTGTTAAGGCAGTGGACTTTCTGTCTCTCCTGCACGAATGCGTAGTACTGTGTGATGCCCTTCAGTGTCAGCTCCTCCATCAGGTTAATCTCGTACGGGTTCTTCAAGTGCTTCACCTGGCCAACAAAATAACACAATTAACAATAACTATAATACGGATGTTAAAAAGGAGCAGCTCCATGTTAAATACATTCCAAGAAACGTTTTGCTTCACTGAATTGAGAAAAGCTACGGTTAGCAGCTGGGCATAGAGTGACACAGCTATCCAAGGATTCCAAGTAGTTACTGGATAGAAAAATATTATGTATTAAAATACATTCAATGGGTTGTTTTGTTGTATTTTTGTAAACATACACAAGATGCGCTGATTCGAGAGTAAAATCTCGGACATTCACTGGACTGGTTATACGCAAAATGGTCTAAATTGCCTAACGGTTTAAACATGTGGTATTATAAGTGATGGATATCAACCTAGTTGATCATTTCACTATAATGCGTGTTTACTTTATGCTCACAGTTGTTCAACCAATGCGACCTATGCTATATTCCATTTCCTTGCTGCAATGCGGTAATATCATGAGTTTGAGAAAGCAATTAATGATAATAATAATAATAATAATAATAAAGGTTTAAAGTCCGTTTCCTCATCCAGGGATGATGTCAGGGACCCCCCAACAGCACACATCACTACAGATCAATACACCCAGACCAATCTGCAAAAAAAATGTGCTGAGGAGATGTAAGGTCCTAAACGAAAGCCAGTCCGGTGATAAAAAATGGTCAGGGCAGAATGATTATGTCTATGGTGGGAATTTGCATTTTATATTTATTAATTGCAAAACAACGACAAAGAGACGTCTACATAACAACATTGAATGTCTCAATAGCGTAGGGGTAAAGTCATGAAGTTCTAAATAACAGATCCTGAGCTGAATGGAACCCTAGTGAGTTCGAATCCCAGCCGCGCTGATCTGAGAGTAAAATCTCGGACATTCACTGGACTGGATACACGGAAAATGGACTAAATTGCCTAACATTTCAAACATGTGGTATTAAAAGTGATAAATATCAACATAGTTGATCATTTCACTATAATTCGTGCTTACTTATCAATTCACTCAGACCAATCAGCAAAAGAAATGTGCTGCGGAGAAGTAAGGTCCTAAATGAAAGCCAGTTCGGTGAAATTACGAAACAATGACAAAGAAACGACTACTTTACAACGTACCATAAAATCTTCTACGCTGACGGGGAAGGTGGCAGAGTAGAGAAGTATCTGCTGGTCTGGAGGCAGGGACGCTATGATGTTGTCTAACATGTCCTTGAAGTCTACTGACAGCAGCTTGTCTGCCTACACACACATTACACGCAGTCCCATAGTAAACAGCGTTTTTTTTTAAATATATCATCGTCATTATCATCATCATCATTACACAGAGTCCCACAGTTAACTCCCTCATTGGTTTTCCACCATGCGGCCGGTCCAAGGTACATATTCCTACTCACATGCTGCTTTTCACGTTTTATAAAGAGCCCACCATCGATTAACGAGTTAATCCCTTCACAAATGGCTATGCCTTATCAACAACCAAATGTAGCCTTTAGATTGGGAAAAATTTGGATTCAGAGGTGGTTTCCTGTTGCCTTCCTAAGTTCTTCAGAGGTGGTTTCCTGTTGCCTTCCCAAGTTCAATAACGGATTAACTGCCATATAATCCTGAGGAAATAATTCCATGGTGAGGTGGGTCCCTTTGCCTTCCTTAGCTCCTACCTTAGTCGTCTCTTACGTACACGCGGCAGCTTGTTTGCGGTTGCCCTATTCTACAGTGGTCCAACCACACCCGAGCTCAACACGTGGTGTGGTTGAACATAGTTAACTATACATATAATCCTGGGGAATCGGCATTGGCTGGAGCCAGTGGCGATGTTGCTACCAACATCGCCACTGGCTTCATAGACCGCAGATCAGTATGTGCTGGATTCAAATCCTGGGCTCGCCCGTCACTGACATCGCTTTTGAGTGAGGAAACTGACGTTAACACTAGCTTTACCAGCATATTTTACACCACTGTATTTTCAATATACATCATCATCCTCTTTTGAATCCCGGTTTAACTCGGGTCGGGATTTATTTCAAATGTACACTATTTTTTGTCATATGATTGCACACATAACAGCCCCACATGTCAACGTAAATTCTACAAAGTTTGAAGCAAAAGTTTTCAGTTATCCCATCAATGCGTTTCAGAGAGGAAATCTAGAAATAAAATAATTGCGTATACAAAGACTACAATAGAAAGAGAGATCAAAACAGTGCAAGCCACAAATCCACGGCAAAAGGGTCGAAATTGAGACCTACGGCAGAAATAGATGGGTTTTTAGCATGCCCAGGAAAGTATTAATACCAGTTTCAAACCAACCGGCATTACATATATTTTAAGCATCATAAACAGAAGCCTCAGATAGTCTGATATGAAAACAATAAGTATAATAAGAAAGAATCTCTCTAACTAGTGTTCTGCCAAGTTGCAGGTCTAAGGTACATATTCATACTCAGAGTCTTTTTTCACGCTCCATAAAGAGCACTTCATAGATCACCAAATTAATCCCTTTACTTCATAGATCACCAAATAAATCCCTTTAAGCATGCTTTTTCCATAATGTATGTAGCTAGAGATTGGGGAAAAATAAAGCGTCTGAGATGGTTTTCCGTTGCCTTTCTCGGTGTATGCTTTGTCGCCTTATAAGAAACGTGCAGTCAACAGTTGGTCTAAACTTCAGTGTCCTGGACACAACATGAGAAAAAGAAACTATACGCAAAGTAAAATTAACACTTGATTAGAAGATGAACGATGAACCTCTACTGTTATCATCATTACCTCGTCCAGTACTAGCATCCTACAGCTGGACACGTTGACCACTCGCTTGTTCATCAGGTCCAGTATACGTCCAGGCGTGGCCACTATTATGTGAACTAGACAAATGACAACAACAACAACATCTTTAGTCAATCGGTACAGCTTTACACAGCAACAACAACATCTTCAATCAATCAGCGACAACTTTAACGAGCAGTTTCTCACAACGAGACGATGTCAAGGACTTCACTAATGAAACTTTTTAAAATATTAATAGTAATTCTTTTTCATATTAAAGGCAACGAACAATTAGGTGCAACAGCTATCATCTGTATTACGTAATGCTTATATAGGAACCCTCAACTTGCCATAAATGAGTGGGGGGATTACAGCAACGTGAAAAGATACTGCCCACTCATCATCGTCATCATCACCATCATCATCGTCATCATCACCATCATCATCGTCGTCATCGTCATCATCAGAATATTACAAATACTACGTTTTAGCCTCAGAACAGAAGTAAACCCTCAACACACGGACTTAATATTACAAACCTCAACACCTGGTCATCAGAATGTTACTAACCTTAACACCTGGACATCAGAATATTACAAACCTCAACACCTGGACATCAGAATATTACAAACCTCAACACCTGGACATCAGAATAATACAAAGTCTAGTACACCAGTTATATCCCCATGTTGTGTCTGGGTTTTTTGAAGAATTGACCAACCGGTGAATGCAAGTGGCGTAGAAGGCGAATAAAGCACTAAGATCCATACCAAAGTCAGAAAGGGCATTCGGTTGGTGAGCACCTAGGCTCCAGAAATTGCTAAAAATATTTAATCGAATGGAAAGTCTCAAATAGGGGATTGACTGATGGTGTGGTGTAGGACAGAGAGGATTTGAGACGGTCTATTCGAATCCCGACCCCAGTTAAACTGGGATTCAAGGGAGGACGATGATGATGAGTAGAACAAACATAAACAGATTTTGTCAGCAGAGAAATAACCAGAGAGTTTCATTAACGCTAGGTTTACGAGAATACTCAAAATGCCAGTGAGAGATATTAGTCGGATACACTTCTGCGCACCAATGTGTGCAAGCAACACTTGCAATGGTAGGTACGGGAAAAGTATTACAAGAGGTGTACTATCAATATGAACTAATGGTACAACCCACCCATCTGATACTGGAAAAGTATTACAATGGGTAAAAGTACTATCAATATGAACTAATAACTCACCGGTCTGATAAAGCCTCATAATATCATCTCTGAGGCCTGTGCCTCCTGTGGTCACCATCACCTCACAGCCGATGTGCTTGCCCAGCTCTCTACAGATCTGACTCGTCTGCAGCGCTAGCTCTCTCGTGGGCACCATGATGATAGCTGACAACAATCAATCAATCAATAAGAATTTAAAGTCCGGTTCCTCGTCATAAGGCAATGTCAGGGAAGTCAACAACAACGACAACAGCACAGTTGTGGCTAATAACAGAGCTATGATAAATAAAACACAACAACATAGCAGTGGCTAACATCAATACAGCTGTGGCTAAAACAACATAGCCATGATAAATAAAACACAACAACATAGCAATGGTAAATAATAATACATATGTGATAAATTAAACACAACAACATAGCAATGGTAAGCAACAACAGAACTGTGATAAATAAAACAAAACAACATAGCAGTGGTAAACAACAACATAGCAGTGGTTAACATCAATATAGCTGAGGCAAATAACAACAGAGCTATCATAAATAAAACACCGCAACATAGCAGTGGTTAACCTCAATATAGAAGTGGCTAATAATAACAGATCTGAGATA
This sequence comes from Enchytraeus crypticus, assembly GCA_905160935.1. Lineage (NCBI taxonomy): Eukaryota > Metazoa > Annelida > Clitellata > Enchytraeida > Enchytraeidae > Enchytraeus > Enchytraeus crypticus. The sequence continues at coordinate 496,396 of CAJHZI010000458.1, forward strand.
AATAGAACACAACAACATAGCAGTGGTAAACAACAACTGAGCTGTGATAAACAAAGCACAACAACATAGCAATGGTAAACAACAACTGAGCTGTGATAACAAAACATAACAACATAGCAATGATAAACAACAACTGAGCTGTGATAAACAAAACACAATAACATAACAGTGGTTAATAATAATAGATCTGTGACAAATAAAACACAACAACATAGCAGTGCCTAATAACTAGATTCTTCGATAAAATTAGATTCTTCGATAAAGCTAGATTTTCAAATAGCGAATACCATCCGCTATCACTGCCTCATAACAATACTTTCAGCTATCATGCGTTCTCTTTGAGAGCCTAGTTTTTATTCAAGTTCTTATGCACATTTTTTTTGCACTAATAAGACTTACTGCACTTGTTACTTAGATTCTGATAATGCCTATTTAAATTTTTCCACGCGTTCATTGATTTACTCTGTGAAATTTTGTGAAAATAAAACATATTTCTCCCTCTCTCTCTCTCTCTCCGCTACTTAATTATTGTTATACTTTATTACGTAATATATTGAGATTTAATTATTTAATTATCTATACGTTGACAATTAATTAAGCTTAATTAATTTAAAAAATTCATAATGCTAGATTTTCGATAAAGCTAGATTTTCAAACAGCAAATACCATCAGCTATAAGCTATAAGCTTTCGTGACGTCCCTGACATCATCCCTGGATGAGGAAACGGACGTTAAACCTTTATTATTATCACTGTCTCATACCCTGCAGATCTTTCTTGGACACGTCGATGCGTTCGAGCACAGGTATCACGTAGGCGCCCGTCTTGCCCGTACCATTCTTAGCCCGGGCAAGAATGTCTCTGCCTGCTAAAGCTATGGGTATGCTGGCCTCCTGTATCGGCGACGGCTTCTCCCAACCTTTCTCAAATATACCCATGAGCAACTCACGCCGCAAGCAGTAGTCCTCGAAGTCATTGCCTTTCGTGTCGGTCACGTCCTGAACACAGATTAATTACATTAATTACATAAGTAACTATTACATAATGTACATATTACATTAGTATGATTACGTTAATTACGTGTCGGTCACGTCCTGCACACAATAGGTTAGCATGAATCATCATCATCTTTCCTTGAATCTCAGTTTAACTATGGCTGGGATACAAATAGACTGTCTCAAATCCTCTCTGTCTTACATCATATCATCCATCTGTCAATCCCATATTTGAGACTTCTCCATTCGTCTAAATAGGTTAGTATGAATATATAATATAACACAAATATAATATAACACAAAGGCACACTTGGTCAGGAAGCACAGATGCTTGTTTAAGGCAATTAAAATTATCATCATTGTTTAGAATTATCATCATCTTCAACTTCCCTTGAATCCCAGTTTAACTAGGGTCGGCTAAACTATTATTAACTAGCTATAAAAGAATATAATATTGCTCTTAGGATAAAAATGATCACAGTTACCATGAGCATAGCCAAAGGGAGATTTGGGGGATGAATCCCCCCAAATAAAACAGCATCACCTTCTTCCCTTGAATCCCAGTTTAACTAGGGTCGGGATACGAATAGACTGTCTCAAATCCTCTCTGTCCAACCTCATATCATCCATCAGTCAATCCCCTATTTGAAACTTTTCCATTTGTTTAAATAGGTTAGTTAGTATGAATATATAAAAAGCTGGTAAAGCTAAGGTTAACGTCAGTTTCCTCACTCGAAAGCGATGTCAGTGACGGGCGAGCCCAGGATTTTAACCCGCATCAACTGATCCATGGTCGAGTATCTTACCGACTTCGCCACTGGCTGGAGCCAGTGGCTCCAGCCAGTGGCGAAGATATTTTTATATGCTATAAATATACTTAGATATTTTAGCAAACAGCTGTCGATAGGAATTAATTAGTGTTATACATGTGACAAAGATAACATATGTGACAGATATTATGGCTAGAAGCTCATCAAGTAAACCACCGATATTATGGCTTGAAGCTCATCAAGTGCACGACCGATATTATGGCTTGAAGCTCATCAAGTGCACGACCGATATTATGGCTTGAAGCCCATCAAGTGCATGGGGGATATTATGGCTTGAAGCACATCAAGTGCATGGGGGATGTTATGATTTCAAGCACATCAAGTGCATGGGGGATATTATGATTTGAAGTGCATGGCGGATATTATGACTTGAAGCACATTAAGTGCATGGGGGATATTATGACTTGAAGCACATTGAGTATATGACCATTATATTGGCTTGAAGCTCAGCACGTAAACAACTGAAATTACGGCTTGAAGCCCATTAAGTACATAACCATTGTTACGGCTTGAAGCTCAGCACGTAAACGACTGATATTAAAACTTGAAGCATATAGAATACATGGCCATTATTGTGACTTGAAGCTCAGCAAGTAAGCGACTGTTACTACAACTAGAAGCACACTGAGTACATGATCATTATTATGGCTTGAAGCTCATCAAGTACAAGAAAATTTTAAAGCCTCCCTACAAGAAAATTCAAGTAAACGACTGATATTATGACTTGAAGTTCATCAAGTACATGACCATTATTATGACTTGAAGCCTATCAAGTACCTGTCGTTCAGTCAATGTAACAACAGTGAGATACTCACCGAGGTTTTGATCCTTGTGTCTCTTTCAGGCAGGTTAAGCTGAGCTTTCCAGCCTTTCTCATCACTACAACGTATGTCAACAGAATCAATTAAACCTTAGATCCATCAATATTAATGATATATTAGTAATAAATATAGTTAAATCTCTCTCTCTCTCTTAGTGCACTGCCTACTGGCAGGTCCATGGTATATAACGCCTCCACTCATCCCAATCTTCTTTTTTCCTCTTCGTGTCCACATATGAGTGGATCTTTAAATCGTCTATAACATTCCTTTTGATATATCATTATTCTTGGGATTCTGCTTATGATGAGGTGGGCCCCCTATGCCTTCCTCAGCTTCAACTAACATTTACTGGGCAGGGGCGTTATATCGTTAAATATGCTCCATTAAATACAACAAAAAAAAGTAGTCAAATTATGATGCTGGTGTTCATTATAACATCAAGCTCTGCCTGACGCTGTGATGATACCATGTACGAATTAATCAATTAGCATTATGACTTTAATCTAGGGGTGTACCAGATTTCGTTTCCGGTGTGACCCGATTCCGGAACCTTTTACAAACCCGGTTTGACAAGTTTTGCCAAATCCAGCCAGATATATTAATCATTTTTAATATAAAAAGTATTTATATCAACATTTTCTAACAATTTATCTCAAAGAAGACGAAAATAAAACTATTTTATTAATCATATACACTGACAATTTAGTGAATGACATTAGGGTGATGGTTTGATAGAGTAAAGACGTATATTAATAACTTAGTTAATGATTCAATAATTATTTGATTGAGGCAGTTAATGACATCGTGACGATGACTTGATGGAGCATATACTGATAAACTAATTAATTAACTAACTTAATGATGCAATATAAAACTTAACGATTAATATTACAATTATAACTAGGTCAAATCCTAATCCGGTCCGCTCTGTCGGCTTTGAAAAAATCAAATCCGTTTTTTCAAATCCAGTACACCCCTACTTTAATAACATGTGTGCTAATACAAAAACTAATATATCTCTCTCTTCGTGCACTGGCTACTGGCAGGTCCATGGCCCATAACGCCCCACTCTTCTCTGTCTTAGAAATGCTTTCCTCTTTATGTCCACATATGAGTGGGTCTTTAAAATTTAAATCAACAAACATATCTAATTTTAGGCCTGCCTCTGCCTCTATGTATTTCCATTCTGCCTTCTATGATCTCTTTTATTAGACTTTCCCCCCTTAGAATGTGTCCTATCCAACTCTTCTTCCTATTTCTTAATACATTTATCAACTGTCTATCTGTACCAAATCTCTCCAGAACTTCCTCATTTGTAATCTTCCGAGTCCAGCTAACCAATATACATGTATGTATTATATACATGTATTATATACATGTATATATGTATAATATACACATGTATTATATACATGTATATATGTATAATATACATGTATTATATAAATGTATTATATACATTAAATATACATGTATATCAGACAATAATATATTGCCGCTTGGTTCAGCCTTAATAACATAATTGGTTCAGCCATATAGTAATGTATGTTTACAAAGATCTTCTCTATGCTATATGCTCTATGCTTTGCACCATAGCATGTCAGTAAGTTGTCTGACAATGAATCAGTAGGTGCTTCCATCATAATGCGCCAGTTTCGTCACTGACATGCTTTTGAGTCAGGAAACTGACGTTAAACATAGTTTTAGCATTTACCTATGGATAGACCAAGAACAAAATCAGAAAAAACATTTTGAACTGGTATTTCTAGAGAAAATGTATTCAAGATACCAAGAAAGGATATTCATGTAGAAATAAATGATCCATAATTTGCTACAATTTCAAAATATTCAGATGAATAAACTTTCAGACCGATAAGTGAAATAAGATTTCAACAACTGTCTACCCATATTTCATAAAAACATCAGGAAATTACAAAATCTACTAAGCTGTTTAATGTGAATTTTAATACAACAAGGGTGCAAGAAGATGCAATACAACTAGTACTAAGCCAGAGAATATTTGATAAGAATTATCTGCTAAAAGTTTAATTACTCAAACTACTGAGGCAAAAATGTGCTTAACCATACTATGATAATAAATAAAATTCTAATAATATTATTAGTAACATAATTGATAGCAATAATGATAGTAGTAATTTTATATATAGTAACAATAATAATAATAATTATTAATAATAGAAATTAAAGTGCTCAAAGAAATAAATTCTAAAAGTATAAAACATACCTCATTGCTACTTTGGGCTGTGCATTGGCCTTGTTCATTGAGGGGCCCCTGTTTGAAACGGTTGAACCGTTATACGACATATTTTATGTAATCACAGTCACTTTAAATAAGACAGCTTATTCTTTACGACAGTCTGTCAGCAAAGCTTTCTTCTGGCTATCCGAAAATGAACAATTATCTAATAATTATGCACAATATATTCTCAATGTCCTATGAGCTTCACCGCAATCCTTCATCAAGCAGAAACGTTTAAATGAAGTCAAATAACATTAACGATTAGCACCACATACGGCACAACTGTGTGAGAGTCTACTTCGCACAACAACCGACGGTGGAGGGATATCAATCTAATCTATTATATCACTTCAGTCGGAGGAGGTGAAATGGTGTAATAGGTATATAGTGTTCGCCTCGGATGCAAGCGGCCTGGTTTCAAAGCCCAGCTCAGTCAATGCACACCCCGCTCTAAGTGAGCACACTTGGAGCCCTTCGTCTCTCTCTCTCTCTCTCTCTCTCTCTATATATATATATATATGTGTGTGTGTGTGTGTGTGTGTATATGTATGAATATATATATATATATATATATATATATATATATATATATATATACTATATATATATATATATTATATAATATATTCGATATATATATACATACATATAGATCTATATATATATATATATAATATATTATATATATATAATATATATATATATATATATATTATAATACTAATTTTATTTATTAAGTGACTAATAAATAATAATTTTTTATAATTTATTAACAATAATAATTTATTAATCAACTTACTAAGCAGCATAATTCTATTATCTATGGCATTTTCAGCATCAGTAATCAAACAGTGAGTTTGGCTAATATTGCGATATTCTGACGTCCCGTGTGGAATCTCACTAGTGCTATACATATTTTTACAAACTTTAGTTTAATTTTTTTCAAAGGATTGGATTCCTGTTTAAGGCAAAGTCCCTGTCTGTTAGTTCCAAACTCATACCTTCTTTTATTACAGGAATGCCTGAAGGCTAAAAGACCTTGACGGACGTTGGAGTAGAAACGGAGGCTTTGAAGAGACGGAAGGAAGAGAATCCCCGCTTCACCTTTCGGGACTTAGTCCATCAGTCAACGGGCTTTATAGCTAGCTTGAATAGTAAAACATAACAGTTCTGAGTCTGAAGCAAATTACAAGCTTGTATATTAAGGGTTAATAGTAATGCTAAGGGCAGTCTGAGCTTGCCTCATATCTAATGATAATGCATCTATAAAATAATAATTTATAAACTTGGAAAAGAAATAATTACATGTAGTTACGATTTAACCGAGCACTTCATCAATTAGAAAACTTTTAAAGCTAGCATCAACAGCTAGGAGTTGAACTCAAACCGAGCTTTCAACATACGAGTCAGACAACCTTATCAGATATTTATCCAGATATTTACAAGAAATGTGTATCTGCAATACGGACAAAGTAAAGAGAATTAAACTCAATAAAAAATCAGATTTAGACGGATTAAATTATTACTAATTTTACCGATTAATTGCATTTAACTCGCACAAAAACAATATAACTAGGTCAAGAAAAAAGAATAACGGACCAATCACAGAATGACCAGAGCTAATTAGTATGCAATTAATGACACATTTACAGCAGACGTTGCCATTTCCTATTCAACAGTTTGGAAAAATAATATTAATATCTCCATTGATCTCGGTGGAAGAGTGTGAATGTGTCTGTGCTTATATTTACGGCTGACAATGCTCAATACCTTCGCATATATTTATTATGTATTTCTTAATTTATTAACATAATGGTACTTTTAAAATTACGACAAAAAATATTAAAAGTACTTATCAAATGATGGTAAACATATGACTTAATCTACATTTAATAATGGTTAGGTAGAATATCTGGAGAGGATATATTCCATTTTTAGGATAAATTACATTGCAGTTGCCTTCCGCAAAACAAGTACGTTTATGATTGTACGATGGCGCCTCCAACGAATGAAAAGTATGTAGGGTGGTTTTTTTCAAGTAAAAACCTTTTATAAAAGTTTTACATATGCCTACAGGCTACAGCTTATGACGAGTAGGGCCCCCTATGCCTTCCTCAGCTTCGACTAACATTTACTGGGCAGGGGTGTCATTCTCTGAGAAAACTATCCTGTTTACCCAGAATATTAATACAATATCAATAATGAGCGCTGTTAACGAAAAACATTTGTTCATGGATAACTTTTTGAAAATGAACCGTTAATTATATATTCGTTAATTTACTACTAATTCACGATTCTGGCAGCAAGCTGTCGATCTATCTCGAACACTCCTTCCAGCATTATGCCCCGCAGATTTGAAAACTCTTCCTTCCAATCTTTGCCACCCCCCACCAAATAATCTTCGTCTGATTAGTCATTTCTTCTTTTACAAACAGTTTAATAGTCGGTTAGTTTTCCTTTTTGATCTTTCCAATCATCATCATCATCATCCTCCCTTGATTCCCAGTTTAGCCAGGGTCGGGATACAAATAAACTGTCTCAAATCCTCTCTGTCCTACACCACACCACCAGCCAATCCCCTATTGGAGACTCTTCCATTCGATTCAATTTTGGTAGAAATCTCTTGAGCCTAGGCGCTCACCAACCGAAAGCCCATTCTGACGTTGGTATGGATCTTAGTGCTTTATCTTAGATCTTTCCAATGCACCCAGTAGACATATATTTAAATTCGTGAGCTGAGACCAACTAACACGTAAATTAACCTGCATTCCTTCAGCACGCTTACTTGGACTGATTACACGGATTTTAGTTCGCACCGGCCTTTATTGACCATCAACATCTTCTACTCATATCGGTTCTGATTTGGTTCCATAGTGCTAAGTGCTCAATGTTGTCAAGGACAACAGTAGCACTCTAACCATGTTGATGTTGCTCATAGGCGGTCGCGGCCAGTACGGCGGAGATTCGACCAACCAACATCCACCTAGATGCTTCTAGACCATGCAAGCGATAGATCTAGCCAATCAGCAAAATGCAGCCTTTTCAAGAGACAATTAAAACAGAGTGAGAGAGAAAGACAGAGAGAGAGAGAGAGAGAGAGAGAGAGAGAGAGAGAGATACAGGGAATAAATATATATGTATCTTAATTTATTGGACGTACCTAATTGCCATGATTTGGAAGGATCGACAAGAGAGATAGCGATAGATAGATAGAGATAGAGAGAGATTATGAAAGAGATATTTCATGTCTGATATCTCAGTATAAGGATCGAGTACATGAAACTACATAAATTTTAACAGTGAATTGAAAAAAGTCAGGAAAATCTCAAATACGTGCTCTTCTAAACGCTATTCTGGATATTTCTGCCCGATTTATTTTTCTACAGTTGAACAAAACTAAAACACTTATAAATTATAGAAACTGGTCTTTAATCAAGTAGGACTAATTAGAGTCTTAAATTGTACAGTCACAAACATTACAGACATATAAAACTAGTTAACATATCAATTCTCCCTCTCGCCATAAATCTCTGTTTAATTGGGCCTTCTATTACATGTTTTAGCACACTGTAATCAGCATCATCATCATCATCATCATCATCATCATCATCATCAACATGATCATCATCATCATCATCATCATCATCTTTCCCTGAGTCTCAATTTAACTAGGGTCTGGTTTTACATAGTTTTGTAACAATTTCTGAAGCCAAATGTGATGTGAGACGTCCCTGCCATCATCCTTGTATAAGAAAGCGGATGTTAAATCTTTATTATTATTATAATTTTGATAGTCTGCAGTCAGAGGTGACCGGAAGTTGACTCGAATTAATAGCTGATCTAAAACAACGTGAACCACAAGTTTATACAAAAAAGCACTGATTGCAAGAGTAAACAAAATTCAGTGTAACTTTAATATTCAACTTAATACTACTTAATTACTAATTTTAATTGTCATCTTAAACGACTATAGCAATAAAAAAAGAAAAAGCTAAGTTTAACATCTGCTTCTATATCACAAAGGAGACTGTCAGAGACGGTCCTGCTAGGATTCGAACCGATGACCTCCTGATTCTCAAGCAAGTATGCCACCCATTCGGCCATCCAACCGTACAGAAAAAGCAATTATGTATAAAAGAAATTACGTATAAAAAGCAATTATGAATGTCAGGAACCTGATTCTACAATTTTAACCTGAAATAAAATGAGGACCTGACATCAAATGGTTCAGGATTTAAATTCCTAATAATATACCTCTAATAATTATTTTGGAATCTTAACCTGTCCTCGATTTGACTGAATCTAGATATCCTACTAAGTGACTGATAACTTCAACGACTATATTAAATTAAATATTAATTTAATACGAAACGAAATAAAATAATACACGGATATACAGTAGAACGAAAACTAAACGATTTCAAATAACAAGTGTACGCGAAATTCGAATATCTTTAAATTATTCTTCTCTATTTAATTACAGTTCACTTTAAATATCGCAAAAGCAAGTACTTTATATTACATACAATTACTTTTGACATACAAATTACTAATACGCTCTCTAGCATAAATTCCTACGCTTTACTTTATTTTCCTCTTGACCATTCGCCTACTAAGATACCTTCTAATATTATCCCTAGGTTGGAATGTTTCGATGGAACTCTCTTCCCAGTTCGATCGTCTACCGATCGCTCTCTCCACATCGACTGTTCGATGGACTACAAATAGTTAGAATACCCGAACCCTTCGAATTGCTCTCATTTCGTCTACTCTTGAGATTCTTAAAATCTCCTAAATCTCTTTTCAACTTGGCACGTTTTACGTCCGCGTTGTCACGCTTCCATCTTGGATCTCTCTCCACTTCCTGTTTAGGCATGCCCTCATGGGTCACTTGCCCAAGCTTAGCTACCGCCTAAGATCTTATTTTAATAAAGCTCAATACTTTAAATTTTAACGTTAAAATAAACGCTCAATACTTTAAATCTTAACTTTAAATCTTAAATCTTACTTATTCATCAGTTTTATTACATACTTTACTAAATATACAATTACAAATTAAATATATACCAATATATATCGAATCGACCTTGACAATGAAAATACAAAGTTTACTTTATCCCAAACAACTACTTTATCCCAAACAACTACTTTATCCCAAACAACTACTTTATCACAAACAACTACTTTATCCAAACAACTACTTTATCACAAACAACTACTTTATCCCAAACAACTACTTTATCCCAAACAACTACTTTATCCCACACAACTACTTTATCACAAACAACTACTTTAACCCAAACAACTACTTTATCCCAAACAACTACTTTATCCCAAACAACTACTTTATCACAAACAACTACTTTATCACAAACAACTACTTTATCTCAGACAACTACTTTATCACAAACAACTACTTTATCCCAAACAACTACTTTATCATAAACAACTACTTTATCACAAACAACTACTTTATCACAAACAACTACTTTATCACAAACAACTACTTTATCACAAACAACTACTTTATCACAAACAACTACTTTATCTCAAACAACTACTTTATCCCAAACAACTACTTTATCCCAAACAACTACTTTATCACAAACAACTACTTTATCCCAAACAACTACTTTAACCCAAACAACTACTTTATCCCAAACAACTACTTTATCACAAACAACTACTTTATCCCAAACAACTACTTTATCACAAACAACTACTTTATCACAAACAACTACTTTATCCCAAACAACTACTTTATCATAAACAACTACTTTATCACAAACAACTACTTTATCACAAACAATTACTTTATCACAAACAATTACTTTATCCCAAACAGCTACTTTATCACAAACAACTACTTTATCACAAACAACTACTTTATCACAAACAACTACTTTATCATAAACAATTAGTTTATCAAAAACAACTTCTTTATCTGCAGCAATTACTTATCCAAGTAATTATTTTTCATGTCCAGATAAGCAATGGTCACAATCCGTTAAATAACTAAACTATCAATATCTGACATTTTTTTGATTGCCATCAATCGCTGAGCACAATTTTAAGCACTAACTCCTCAAATGTAATTCAGTAATTGAATTGCTAATAATATAATTACTGCACTTAAAGTGACAATTAAACAACACAAATCTGAAAGGTTTGGATATTTACATACTTCAAATTAAACAGAAAATCTATGATAAATTTTATAGCAGGAAAATTATACTAAATAATTATTATTAATCACTCTCAACATATGTATTTGAAATTAATTACATAGCGTTTGAAATTTACTTAAAATATTTGATAGTATATTACCAACATATAAACAAATGTAATCGCAGCATATTTATACAATAAACATTAAACTGTAAATCTAGATTAATTATACAATTATAATTTCTATCCGTATCATCACTTAAAATTTACATTTAACTAATTTCTAGCAAATATTAACATTAATTTTTTAGCTTTTATCAGTTAAAATTTCGTAGGCAAGTACTGTTAAATCAGATCAACTGTTAAGTAATCAGTTGATTTGATTGCTCAAGACGTTTTATTAACTACAAATCAAAAATCTGAATATAATTAAAATAATTAATCACGTTAATCAAATACTCAGCAGGAAATATATCACAACCAACCGGAGAGTAACATCCAGTATATGTCAGCTTAGCTTAGATGACAGCTGACTTGTAGTAACTAGTTACTAGATACTTGGTGTCTAGACGACTGATGTCTCTAGTTATTAGATACTTGGTGTCTAGACGACAGATGTCTCTATTTATTAGATACATGATGTCTAGACAGATGTCTCTATTTATTAGAGACATGATGTCTAGACAGATGTCTCTAGTTATTAGAGACGTGGTGGAACTTGTGAGTGGACCAATGCAGGCGCTGACAGTCAAACGAGCAGTAGTGAATTTCTGAGCAGCAGAAATAAGCAGCAGTCTTCGGACAGTACGAGCACTGAAATCATCAAACGATCAATCAATCAAACAGTCTATCAATCAGTCGATCAATCAATCAATCGATCAATCCATCAAGCAGTCAATCAATAACTTAGTCAATCAGTTCATCAATCAAACTGACAGTCAGTCAGACAGTCCAGGCAATCAAACCATCAGTAAATTAGTCAATTGTTCAATTGCTTAATCAATCAATCAGTTAATTGACCAATTACTCAATCAATAAATCACTAAAGGCAGTCACCTTGAACCAGTGCAAGTACAGACCAATATTGAATTTATGTTCAAATAATTGGCTTGTTTAGTGCTCAGTTTATTGTATAAATACAAAGTAGTATTAGAAATAAAGATTTAACGAATGAAATTTATGAAACTTTCGTATATAAAATCAGATACATGTAAGAAAATATATATGACATTTAAAAGAGTTGTTGTAACAGTAATTTATATAAGTAGCTTAGTTTTATTCCGAAGTGTATATACACTACAGGATAATGCCATTTACAACAGTTGCTGTTTACACAAGAAATTAATATAAGTGGCTCAGTTCTAAGGCAACACATATTCTCCAACACATAACTGTAACGGTCCATAGATGGCGAGCAGAGTGTCCGAGCCAGTGTTGTAGGGTTCAAATCCACTGCTTTCCTGTCATTGGTGCTCCTTTAGTATATGAACCTTTAACTAAACCCACCTTAATGTGTACGTTTTTAAAACGACTCGACCTCGTTTTTATTTTCCGCTCTAGTTTATTACACTGGCTGGAGCCAGTGGCGACGTCAGTAAGATACTCGACTGCGGATCAGTATGTGCGGGGTTCAAATCCTGTGCTCGCCCATTACTGACATCACTTTCGAGTGAGGAAACTGACGTTACCTTAGCTTTACTTTTACAGATAAGTACAGTACAATGCACTCAACTTACCAATGGTTCAGCGGCTGGTGCCTTGACGTCAGCCTCACCTGGTTTGCCAGCAGCAGCAGATTTGACAACAAAGCTGCTAGGCCTACGTCCTCGTCCAGCTGCTGGCTGCTGCTTGCCCTCAACCCATCCTGACCCAGCTGCTGCTGACCCAGTGCCCAGCTTACTCTGCGGCTGTGGCTGCATCCTCTGCTGCTGTGGCTGCTGCTGCTTTCTGTGCTGCTGTGGCTGCATTCTCTGCTGCTGCGGCTGCTGCATTCCTGATTGCTGCTGCACTGCTCGCAGCTGCTGTTGCTGCGTTCCGTGCTGCTGTTGCTGGACCAGCATCACACTGCTCGACTGCTGTTGTCCGCTGTCAGTCGTTCTCTTCACATTCAAGCAGCGCGTGATATCAGCCGCTGACTTCATCACAGTCACATTCATCACAGTCTCCTTGCTGCCTGCCCTCTTCACTCTCCCATCACTACCACCCTTCAGCAAGGCTGAGTCACTGATCACAGACTGCTTGCTAGTGAACTGCTTTCTCATGCTGCCTGCCACAAGAGCGACGGGTCTGCCTCTCTTCTGCGCTAGAGGCTGCCTGCTGTCCATCAGCCCACTGCTCGTCGTCACAGCGCCCAGGTTCTGTCCTCCCTTCCCGTTGGTCAGCTGAGCAGCTTGTGGTCTTGCCTTACCGTTCATTTTCTGCTTAGAAGCTGCTTGCTGTGCTTTATTACCATTGGTCACAGCAGCTGAGCGCCCATGGCTCAGAATAGAAGCAGCTGCGCAGGATCCTCCGTTCTGATTGGCCAGGCTAGAAGTAGGCGTGGCGACAATCAGATCTCTGCAGCTGTTACCGTTGAGGTGCAAGGAGTCGTTTCTCTCTCGCTCAAGCACGGTGGCAACCAGTCGTACCATCTGTCTATCTAGTACTGTCAGTGCCATGCCAACACTACCCTGCACAATCAGCCAATCAATTAAATAGTCAGTCATTCAAAAAATCGGTTTATCTATCAATCTGTTATTATTAAATAAATTAATCGATCAATCAATCAATAAATCGATCAAACTAAAATAAAACGAAAACCCAACTAACAAAGAGATCTCTTATCAGTCAGTTGTGTATCCAAAAATCAATCATTCTATCGATCACTGTATATTACTGCATATCAATCACTGCATATCAATCTATTCAATCACTGCACCAACTACTCAGTCAACTAAACAATCAATATATACATTTTTTAAATACTCAATAAACAAATTGAGAAAATAAAGAATATAACTGCATATCCAATAGAAGCAACATTGTTTCGCTACTCAGGAATATACGAAATGACACTATACACGTCCAGCTGCTTTCACTAAAAAAGTATAGCTTAAGGTGCTTTTCTACCACAAGGGATACTTATCATTATCATCATCTTCCCTTGAATCCCAGTTTAACTATGGTCGGGATTCGAATAGACTGTCACAAATCCTCTCTGTCCTACATCACATCATCAGTCAATCCCCTATTTGAGACTTTTCCATTCGTATAAATTTTGGTAGAAATTTCTGGAGCCTAGACGCTCAACAACCGAATGCCCTTTCTGACGTAGGTTCAGCCCACAAATAAATTACATAAATTAATTGCTCACTCTTTCAAAGCCACAACAAGAAGGCGAACCTTGTCCAGGATGTTCCTGCACTGGACGTCTGGTAGAGGAGCGAGAGAGTACTTGGACAGCATGTTGTTAGTTAGTCTGATGACGCCCATGCAGCAGGACCTGTGCTGCAGTGGGTTCCCACCACTAGACACTACCATCCTGTTCTCACCACAGCTCTGACCACCGCCCGGCTTAGCAAAAACACTGCTAGCCACCATAGCCCTGTTCTCACCACTGCCCGGCTTAGCAACAACACCACTAGCCACCACCACCCTGTTCTCACCACCGCTCTGACCACCGCCCGGCTTAGCAACAACACCGCCTTCGTTCATCACTGCCTTCCACCCGTTACTCTCAGCCGCAGCTTCTGAGCTATATTTAGCACTGGAAACTCCCTCAGCCGGTTTCCCCAAACTTCTCTCAGTGTCTCCCCCTGCAGTGCTACTGATGGGGATTTCATCATGAGCAACCTTTTCAAAATCTTCACCACTGCGACCACTCGCTTGTTTATCTCCCGTGTCTTCTCCTCCAGTGGATTTTGTACATCTCTGCTTCTTGTTCGCTGGTGAGTCGCCTTTAAGTTCACGGCGACGATTCAATGCGTTGCCGTTGTTGCTGCCGCTAGCAGAATGTTTAGCGGTGTGAGCAGAACCACGACCAGCAGTAGTAGTGCGATGATGTCGACTGCTCCTAGCGTTAGAGACAGTGACGTCGTTAGTGACGTCACTGCCGTCACTAGAACATTCCTCATAGGTCGACGTCTGTTCAGTCTTTAAACAATAAACAATTCAATGAGGTAATGGACATAAAGACTAAACGTTCATTTTCACATACAAGGATGATGTTTGGTTGTCCCAGCATCACATCTCAGTACAAATTGCTTTACCTAAAGCGTTCTGAAAACACGAGAAACAGATCTTAAATACAGTCAGTCCGGTGATCAAAGACAGTTACTCATCTTCATCATTCCTTGAATCCCAGCTTAGCTAGAGTTGGAATACTCTCTGTCCTATACCTAATCATCAGTCAATCTCCTATTCTTCATATCTCTCTTAATCACTGCATACTACGTCAGTTGTGGTCTACCTCTTTCAAACGTAACCTCCATCTCATGCCTCAAACTTTCTTCACTGCATCGTCCTTTGCTTTTCTCACTATGAAACCATAGGTAGGTAGATAGGTTGTAGTGCGTTTAACGTCAAGCTTCAGAAGCACAAGACTTTTCTTCCAAGACGACTCGGCACATTCGAGCTACTGTCACAAAGATTAATGTAACAGTAAGTTACATCTCCGTTTATATTAGCTAATATTATAAAACTATACCATTCGAGTCTCCACTAAGTGGCTAGCCATTCTCTAATTCCCTCAACACTCACACTCATTCTTGCATATTCATTTTCCATTCTAACCTTCCTATTCTAGCAAAGAGTTACCAACAGTTATATAGTAAATCCATTTAGATTCATATGCTTATTCCTTTACATTTAGGCAAGACTATTCAATCAGTCCACCACTCATTCAGTCATTCAATCAGATCTACAAGACTATTCAATCAGTACACCACTCATTCAGTTAGTCAATCAGATCTACAAGACGATTCAATCAGTCCACCACTCAATCAGTCAGTCAATCAGATCTACAAGACTATTCAATCAGTCCACCACTCAATCAGTCAGTCAATCAGATCTACAAGACTATTCAGTCAGTCCACCACTCATTCAGTCAGTCAATCAGATCTACAAGACTATTCAGTCAGTCCACCACTCGTTCAGTCAGTCAATTAGATCTAGCTCAAAGATTCTGAAAGTGAATCATTGACGTCAACAAATGCATAACATGCAACACTGAATGAGAGACGACTGATAAATCGAACGAATTCATTCAATCAGTCATTCAATCAATCAATTGATCAAGCCTTTAGTAATGAACCAGTAAGTCAAGTAATTAGTCAATCAGTCAATCAATAGATCAAGCTGCTTTGGACAATCAACCAATTAGCAATTGTTAATTGCGTTGTTTCTAAAGTCAATTTATCAGTAAACGAACCAATCAGTCACTTTGAAAACTGCACACAGGGATTTCCCACAATTGATCAATTTCTACGTTCTACCAGCTAGTTATAATAGTGTATCCATATGTTTAGACCTAGCAACCCAATTAAAGCAAGAATTCTGCATATGAAAAAGTATGGTTAATCAACATTAGATATTGTAACGATAGACAGTTGATAAATGAAATAGGAAGAAGAAATAGGAAGAAGAGTTGGGTAATACACATTCTAAGGGGGAAAGTCTTTTAAAAGAGGCCTTAGAACGTCAAATGGAAGGAAAAACCGGCAGAGGTAGGCCGAGATTAGGAATGTTAGATGATTTAAAGACCCACTCATATGTGGACATGATGAAGTGGAAGACAGAGAAGAGTGGAGGCGTTATATACCATGGACCTGCCAGTAGGCAGTGCACTAAGATAGAGAATCAGCATTCTGTACAAAACAATGTAACTCCCAAAGATATGAATAATGGCCTTCGCATAATGCCAGTTTAGTAAATCATTTCTATGTATTAGGAACTAGGTACATTTCACAAATATATCTTCAAAGTTGAAAAATTTTGTGACAGGATGGATACCTGTTACCTTTCTTAGCTCTTATTTAACTGTTCACAAGAGTACAGTTGAGGCTTATATTGACCCATTTATAGTGATACGAGTTAAATAGGAGTACTAAATGGAAAAGGAAAATTAAAAATAATTAAAGCAATGCAAATGACTCATTCGGCGTAAAAAAATTAAAAAAACCCCCCGTCCCGGCACAAGTATCTTCGCCAGTGGCGAAGTTAGTAAGATACTCGACTACGGATTGTATATGCGAGGTTCAAATCCTGGGCTCCTCGTCACTGACATCGCTTTCGAGTGAGGAAACTGACGTTAACATTAACTTTACCAGCTTTCTAAAGCAATACAAATGGTTCATTCGGCGTAAAAAAATAAAACAAATCCCCCCCACCGGCACAAGTATACAGGTGCCTACTAGAGAGTACGAAGCACTGCGCTGTCTGAACGGAGCAGTGACTCTACAGCGTTTAGCCACACCCAGACTCTGCAGTCTCTCATAGCCCATACTACCTCTCAGCTTCTCTACTCTCTTCTCCTGCAGCACTAGCTGCCTGAACGTTGGAACAGACTTCCACGAGTCTGTCATGTTAGAACTCTACACATACACACATATCTGTCGCTTTAGAACTCTACACGTACACATATCTGTTGCATTAGAGCTCTACACATACACACATATCTGTCATGTTAGAGCTCTACACACACACACATATATCTGTTATGTTAGAACTATACACATACACACATATCAGTTATGTTAGAACTTTACACATACACACATATCTTTTATGATAGAACTCTACACATACACACATATCAGTTATGATAGAGCTCTACACATACACATATATCTGGTATGTTAGAACTCTACACATACACACATATATCTGTTATGTTAGAACTCTACACATACACACATATCTGTTGCATTAGATCTCTACACATACACACATATCTGTTGCATTAGAGCTCTACACATACACAAATATTTGTCATAACATCTGATCGTTATGTATCTGAGAGGAGCATTCACCATACACTGATATATCAAAGCAAGTGCAGGCACACTCTACCTCAGGGCTACAAATCTTTCCCGTTGCCCTATCTGCAGGAGTTGACTCTTGAGAAAAACAGCCGCCGACAATGAGTTCAAATCAGAACATATCACACGCAATTTTATCTCTTAAACTTGAAATTGTCTAATTCTCTTTTGCTTGGTTGATGATTGAATAAGACAGTAAAAGCAAGCATACAGCTGTGCAATTTGACAGTTGTTAAGCTTAGCAGATTCGTAAAGCTAAGATTAACGTCAGTTTCTTCATTCGAAAGCGATATCAGTGACGGGCGAGCCCGGTATTTGAACCCCGAACATACTAGTCCATGGTCGACCCCGCACATACTAATCCGCGGTCGAGTATCTTATCGACTTCGCCACTGGCTCCAGCCACATTGATAGAGACTGATTGTACAGAGGCAAGAAAAGAACGCTCGCTTACGGCAGGGCAGTTCTCGGTCTTACTGCTCGCGTGTTTATCAGCGGAGCTGCTCCTAACGCTGAGCGCACTAGAGCTGCTCCTCAGACTCATGCTGCTCCTGCTCCTCGTCATCCGAGCCTCACTCGTCTCTCTCCTGGCTCTCTTCTTTCCTCCGTTCTCTCTGTCTTGATCTTCCTCCTCCTTGCTCAGTGAGCTCACCTTTCTGCGCCTGGCTCGCGAACTGCTCGTGGAACGCGAGCCGTTCCTGCCTCGCGAGCTGCTCGTGGCTCGAGAAACATCGAGCATACTGTCACCTACTGTCAGGTCATAGCCTGCGTCACCGCACTCCTTTCCTGCACCAGAATGATCAAAACAGACTGTCACCTACCGTCAGGTCATAGCCTGCGTCGCCGCACTATTTTTCTGCACCAGAGTGATCAAAACGCTTCAATTGCTACACTTTCAATCCCCAATCGAGTACAGCAAACGTAGAATAGCATCCAAAGCACTGACAGTGACTGTAAGAATCATGGTAGAGTCATACCAGAGTTGTTGTTAGACTGTGTAGTGTTACAGTAAGAGTCGTGGTAGAGTCATACCAGAGTTGTTGTTGGACTGCGTAAAACTAGAAAGCTGGTAAAGCTACGGTTAACGTTAGTTTCCTAGTCGAAAATTATGTCAGTGACGGGCGAGCCCAGGATTTGCACCTCGCATAAACTGATCCACAGTCGAGTATCTTACCGACTTCGCCACTGACTCTAGCCAGTGTAGTGTTACAGTAAGAATCATGGTAGAGTGTACCAGAGCTGACGAGGGACGGTGGAGGCTGCCTGTCCAGAGCGACCTCCAGCTTGTGATGTAGCGCCAGTATCTGCATGTGTCTGTCCAGCTCACAGTGTGCTGCTCTCAGGTCTGCCCGGTGCTCCTCACTAATGTCCTGCGCCACGGGCTTGCTGTTCGTTATAGTCTGAATACGTGCCTCAGGCACTGTCGCTCTACAATCAATCGATCAATCAATCAATTAATCAATGACTCGATCAATCAATCAATGACTCGACCAATTATAGGAGTAATGACTCCAAGGCCTCATTACTCAATCAGTCAATCAATCACTCAATCAATCAATCAATGACTCGATCAATTATAGGAGCAATGACTCCATAGCCTTATTTATCAATCGATCAATCAATCAATGACTCGATCAATCAATCAATCAATGACTCGATCAAAATTATAGGAGCAATGACTCCATAGTCTCATTAATCAATCAATCAATAAATAAATAAATCAGTCAATCAATGACTCGATCAATTTTAGGAGAAATAACTCCATAGCCTTATTAATCGATCAATCAATCATTCAATGACTCGATAATTATAGGAGCAATGACTCCATAGCTTTATTAATCAATTAATAAATCAATCAATCAATCAATGACTCGATCAATTATAGGAGCAATGACTCCATAGCCTCATTAATCAATCAATCAATGACTCGATCAATTATAGTAGCAATGACTCCAAAGCCTTATTAATCAATCAATCAATCAATAATAAGTTAATATCCGGTTTGTCACCATAGGCCTCGTCACGGACGTATCCAGCAGATTCTTCATCAACCAAAGCCAACGACACACACAATGACGTCTGAGTATACAAAGACCAATGAGAAAGCGAGATAAAATATAACAGTGTAAGTCCAAGGTACTAGGCAATAAGGTCAGAATATTGACCTATAGTGGAAAATATATTGCGTATCTCCATTACTGTAAAGTAGCAATTAATCAATCAATCAGTCAATCAAACACTTGTCTCGACTGCCAAAACTGTTAACTATAAAATCCTTGTTTTCAACCATCACAACCTAAACTGAAGTGCATGACAGCAGATCAGTGTGTGTGATCCTCCACTAGAAATCTCATCCACGAGGTCTATGACTCGGACAGCTCATTGATCAATAGCTAGCATCAATTCATCAATTATATTAGTTATTTGCACACTAGATCAAGGCAAAAACTTGAGCCAGCTTCCAAAACAGTCAACCATTGGGCAATATTTGCTAGCCACTACAAATAGAGCTATATATGATAAAGGAAATAACATCTAAGATGCATGAAATAGACCATTTGACTTCTTAGTGTATTATGTAATTCTTAATATATTCAAAGATTAAGCCATGCAGTTCTAATTATTACAATTATTATAATTAATTGTTCTGATACTTGACTGCGGATCAGTATGTGCGGGGTTCAAATCCTGGGCTCGCCCGTCAATGACATCGATTCGAGTGAGGAAACTGACGTTAACCTTAGCTTTACCAGCTTTGCATTTTAATTACAATTCTTAATTATTAATTGTAATTATCAACTGTAATTCTAATTACTAATTGTAATTGCATAGATTACGTGTCCAGCTGATATCCCAGGCTTGCCTATCACTAATACCCATTTGACATATTAAACTGATCCATATTAATCCTGGGCTCGTCCGTCACTGACATCGCTTACGAGTCAGGAAACTGACATTAACCTTATCTTTACCAGATGTTAACACGGACGCCACATTTATCTTTTCTACCACAGAGTACGCACCGCTCGTGAGGCTCTCCAAAGAACCTGACGTGGTACTGCAGCTTGTCCTTAGTCCAAGATCGGCTCAGCACCTTGGCCGGCCAGTAGGGGTAGAGAGCAAAGCGGGCCAAGACTAGCGTGTGCGGAGGTCTCTGTTAACATAAACAGCTTATTATCAGAACATGTGTGTGGAGGTGTCTGTTAACATAAACAGCTTATTATCAGCACATGTGTTATGTGTGGAGGTCTCTGTTAACATAAACAGCTTATTATCAACACATGTCTTATGTGTGGAGGTCTCTGTTAACATAAACAGCTTATTACCAGCACATGTGTTATGTGAGGAGGTCTCTGTTAACATAAACAGCTTATTATCAGAACATGTGTTATGTGTGGAGGCCTCTTGTTAACATAAATAGCTTATTATTAGCACATAACAGTAATAATAATAACCTCCGACAATTTCTATAGCTGTGTCATGACCTGTGTCGGGCCTTCGAGACTGCTTTACAGGTTCCTGGCAGGTTATTATTAATCCTTTCCATAGTTAATCATATCTTATGTGTTATGTGTCTAAACACATGTCTTAAGTGTTTAGTGCATGTGTTCATATCTGTAAATGTTTACAACTCAATATCATATATAGGACTACTTCCTGAGTTGTGTAATTGTAGTGTATACTATTGTAAGTGTGCATGTTTGTGTTCGTGTACAGTGTAATTGTAGTGTATACTGTTGTAAGTGTGCATGTTTGTGTTCGTGTACAGTGTAATTGTAGTGTATACTGTTGTAAGTGTGCATGTTTGTGTTCGTGTACAGTGTAATTGTAGTGTATACTGTTGTAAGTGTGCATGTTTGTGTTCGTGTACAGTGTAATTGTAGTGTATACCGTTGTATGTGTGAATACAACATTATATCATAGTACATTCTCAAGTGATCGACAGTTGATTGATCTAGTGAGGCGAACATGAGTACAAATTGTGGGTAGGAATATGCACCCTGCATCAACGATTAGCCAGTCATCATCATCTTCCCTCGAATCTCAGTTTAGGTAGGGTCGGGATACGAATAGACCGTCTCAAATCCTCTCTGTCCTACATCATATCATCAGTCAATCCCCTATTAGAGACTTTTCCATTCGATTACATTTTTGTAGAAATTTCTGGAGCCTAGGCGCTCACCAACCGAATGCCCTTTCTTTCGTTGTTTCTTAGTGCTTTAGTCGCATTCTACGACACGTGCAGTCTCCGGTTGGTCAATTCTTCAAACAACCCGGACACAACACGGGGTACCAATAGGCAGAGTAACAGGAGAAATAGAGAGATAGCGACAGAGAGACAAATAGAGACATACACAGGGTTGAATGAACCAGTTCTCTGGCATAGCATTAGAGTAATAGTAGCAGTCCTCACAATGCAGCATCCAATTACACTGTACACAAAGAAAGTAATAGTAGCAGTCCTCACAGTGAAGCATCCAATTACACTGTACACAAAGAAAGTAATAGTAGCAGTCCTCACAGTGTAGCATCCAATTACAATGTACACAAAGAAAATAAACACGCGTTATAGTGAAATGAAATCTATTACCTTTAATACCGCATGTTTAATCTGTTAGGCAATTTAGTCCATTTTCCGTATAACCAGTTCTGTGAATGTCTGAGATTTTACTCTCAGATCAGCGTGGCTGGGATTTGAACCTAAGAGGGTTCAATTCACCTCAGGATCTGTCCTTTACAAATTCATAATGTTACCCCTATGCTAATAGGACATACACACAATAGTGTACACCACAATTACACTGCACACACACAAAACAATGTACACACACATACACATACATACATATAACAGTAGACACAACAATCAACTATACACACACACACACACACACATGCATACATACAACAGTATACACTACAATTACACTATACATGCACACATATACATGCACACATAAAATAGCATACATGACAATTACACTGTGCATACATACTTAGGAACATACATTGACATATACACAGGAATAATAAAACATTATACTCTACAATTACACTGTTCATGCACGCATAGATGTTCATAAAATAATATGCTTTAATAAAATTACAAAACACACACACACACATACATACATGTGTGAGTGAATGCATGTCAATTCGAAGAAAATATAACGGAAAACGGTAAAAGGGGCTTAGATATAATGATGGAGGATATTTATTCTGCAATTAACAGCATGAAGAAGGGGAAAACAGCCGGAATAGATGATAACCCAGCAGAATTATTGAAAAAGTTAGAAGGAGAAACACTCAATAAGTTAATGGAAGTATGTACGGAAGTGTACAATACAGGTATTTGGCTAGACGACTTTACAAAGTCGATGATGATCATAATTTCCCAAAAAAAACCAATGCCGTGGAATGTCCGAATTACAGAACAATCATTTTAATACCGCACGAGTCGAAGATCTTATTAAAAATAAATAATCGCATCCGATTTATTACTGCCCAATTACAACTCTTACTGAGATTTCTGAATGCAACGACTGTTAAATACAAAGCATCAGACAAAAACAAAATTTCAACACAAATTTCTCAAACTTGTGTCAGAAATCTACAATAAAAACACCATAAATTGAATTTACATACCTCTGTTTGACAACACTTGATGATGAATTCTGCACATCTGCATTTCTCTGTTTTCACTGTACCAATCAAAAATTACACTGTAAGTCAGTACATTGACCATAGCAACATATCTTACCAACATCGCCACTGGCTCCAGATAGTTGAAGAATAAAAGTTAAACTATTGAAGACTACCACATGGAAGGTTTAAGCTGTTGAAGGCAACCACATGGAAGGTTTAAACAGTTGAAGACTAACACATGAAATGTTTAAACAGTTGAAGACTATCACGTGGAAAGTTTAAACAGTTGAAGACTACCACATGGAAAGTTTAAACAGTTGAAGACAACCACATTGAATGTTTAAACAGTTGAAGACTACCACACGGAAAGTTTCAACAGTTGAAGACTACCAAATGGAATGTTTAAACAGTTGAAGACAACCACATGGAATGTTTAAACATTTGAAGACAACCACATGGAATGTTTAAACAGTTGAAGACTACCACATGGAATGTTTAAACATTTGAAGACAACCACATGTGGTTGTCTTCAAATGTTTAAACAGTTGAAGACTACCACATGGAATGTTTAAACAGTTGAAGACTATCACACGAAAAGTTTAAACAGCTGAAGACTACCACATGCAATGTTTAAACAGTTGGAAACAACTGAAAGTTAATACTGTGATAGACTATCATAGGGATAGTTTAAGCTGTGGTAGACTTCCATATGTATGTAACTTTTGTACAGAGAAACATGTAGCCTACATGTAGAGGGAATTATATGATCGTCGATCTCTGCGGACGACGATGTTGCTGGGGTAACTAACGGTAGATGTCAGGTACGGATGATCTGCTGTCATTAACCCAGATAGGCCGCTGATAATGTGAGAGACGTGGAAGTAAGACACTTCACGCGAGAGATACTTTATTCATTTTATTATTACTTTATTTTATTACTTCACTTCTGTACTTTAGAATTAATCTATATTAAGTTACACGATTGCAAAGCAATTACGCGCTGATAGTTAACTTCTGCAACTGTCAGGGGCATCTTCCCAAAGGCACCATAGCTCCCTTAAGCCCGAAGGCTTTCCTTCCCAAAATGGCCACAATTTACAACGAACTAATGCATCGCTTCCATTGTACAAATGCGCCCAGACTAAGTCTGCACTAGGATTATATAGAAAGATTTCGCAGTATCATCTGCTCTACAGCAACCAATACCATTACTGTAACTATGCATAGTAACTAATAATAGAAATCATTCAATAGGTACAGCCAATAGACACAGAGTTCAAACGTCAGCTCATTCTATACACAACTACGCAGTTTCCCAGGATCAATTAATTCATGTGATTGACTAATTTAATTAACGGTTTCCCGGAAAGCACGCAATGTTCATATGACATTAATAATCACTATACATATAACTCCAGGCCTCTCTACACTTTAAATGGTTAAATGGTGCACGTAAAAAGTTTAAAGGGTTGAAGGCAGAGAGACCATTAAAAACAAAATCTTCAGAATCAGAAATTTAAATTCTGTGTACAATAAACTACGGGTTAAGTCAGTCTTTAAATACTTCTTAATAATTAAATATTAAATAATTTATTAATTATTTTACTTTACTTATTTTAATTAATTATTTTAATTAATTATTTTGTTTTATTTTATCATTTATTAATGTTTAATATGTAATTAATATTAAATATATTAAATAATATTTAAATATTTATACGTTAAATATTAATCAAAGAAGCCATTGACACTTACTATTTAAATGCGGTCAAGCGAGACATAAAAGAGAGGAGACGGTAGAGGGGGACACAGAGAGATGAGACCGACGGAGTGATAGATAGAGATACAGAGAGAAATTGAAGGTGACTAAGAAGAGATAGAGAGAGAAACGGAGAAAGTAATTTTAAGAGTTTAAGAGGAAAGAGAAGAGTGAAAAGAAAGAGGAAAAAACAGATTAAATGATATAAGCATAGCCAAGAGTTATCAGAGCAGTATCAGTTATCAGAATAGCCAACTTATCGGAGTCAGAGCAGGTGAGAGAGAGAAAGAAAGCAACAGAATGATAACGTGAAAGAAAAGTCACAAAAGACAAAAAGAGAGTAAGACCAAGGGAGAGACAGAGAGAGAGAGAGAGAAAGAGAGAGAGAGAGAACCATGATCACTTATTTGTAACTGAATCAAAATAAACACAAAGCGCATACAACGAGACAGAATACAAATAAAACGGCCATCAGAAAGAGCACAATTGAGCTCTATCTAGCTGACCACAGAGGGTAAGTTACCGTTACAGATGAGTAGAACATTGTGTAGAATGAGACGACAGTCTGCCAGCACTTCCTCTAAGCAGCTGTACTCGCAACGTTCAGCCTTGTCCATCATGATATCTAGGTCCATAGGCTTGTAGTGAATCATCTGTAGGAGATCTGAGCTGACCTTTCCAATCTCCTTCAAGTTATACAGGCACTCCGTCTGCAATCAGTCAATCAATCAGTTAATCAATCAATCACGCAATCAATCAATCTGAAATAAAACATTTAAGCAATTAATGCGGCGGTTCAATTTAATCAATCATCTTTATTAATTAAACTGGTATAAGTCATTCTGGAAAGACGTCCCTGCCCAGTAAATGTTAGTCGAAGCTGAGGAAGGCATAGGGGTCCTACCTCATCATAAGCAGAATCCCTCAAGAATAATGGTGTATCAAAAGGAATGTTATAGACGATTTAAAGATCCACTCATATGTGGACACGAAGAGGAAAAAAGAAGATTGGGATGAGTGGAGGCGTTATATACCATGGACCTGCCAGTAGGCAGTGCACTAAGAGATAGAGAGAGATTTAACTATATTTATTACTAATATATTGTTAATATTGATGGATCTAAGGTTTAATTGATTCTGTTGACATACGTTGTAGTGATGAGAAAGGCTGGAAAGCTCAGCTTAACCTGCCTGAAAGAGACACAAGGATCAAAACCTCGGTGAGTATCTCACTGTTGTTACATTGACTGAACGACACGTACTTGATAGGCTTCAAGTCATAATAATGGTCATGTACTTGATGAACTTCAAGTCATAATATCAGTCGTTTACTTGAATTTTCTTGTAGGGAGGCTTTAAAATTTTCTTGTACTTGATGAGCTTCAAGCCATAATAATGATCATGTACTCAGTGTGCTTCTAGTTGTAGTAACAGTCGCTTACTTGCTGAGCTTTATTAAGTAAAATCTCTCTCTATTTAGTGTTCTACCAAGCGGCAGATCCAAGGTAGATATTCATACTCGGAGTCTGCTTTCATGCAAGTTAATTTTTTAATTCCCCTTCACAAATGGCTAGGCCCTATATCCATATAGCTATATCTTAATCATATAACCATATCTTATGTATCCTATAGCTTGAAAAAATATGACTTGGTATGTTGCTTTCCTCAGCTCTCGCATTGCCGCCTCTAATCCAGTTAATGCTTTGCCTTTTCTTCAGCATCCTCTCTATTTAATGATGACATTTACACTGTGTGATTACTACCGGATCTCTCCGTTTAATGAAGACATTACACTGTGTGATTCCTACCTGAAATTTCAGTTTAATGAAGACATTTACACTGATTCCTACCTAATCTCTCAGTTTAATGAAGACATTTACACTGTGTGATTACTACCTGATCTCTCAGCTTAATGAAGACATTTACACTGTATGATTACTACCTGATCTCTCAGCTTAGCGATGAGAAGCTTGACTAGACTGTTCAATGGTCTCAGCTTGGTTGTGGTCTGCTTCTTTAGATCCTACATCACAATCAATCATTCATTCAGTCTATTAATGAACTTATCAATAAGTTTTAGATTCTAGATCATACTCAATCATTCATTCAGTCTATTAATGAACTTATCAATAAGTTTTAGATTCTAGATCACAACCAATCATTCATTTAGTCTATTAATGAACTTATCAATAAGTTTTAGATTCTAGATCACAATCAATCATTCATTCAGTCTATTAATGAACTTATCAATAAGTTTTAGATCCTAGATTACAATCAGTCATTCATTCAGTCTAGTAATGAACTTATCAGAACTTATTGAATCAGTCAATCATGATGATGCTGGTCTGAGACAGAGAGTATTGGAAGTCTACTCGTAGTATCCTGATCCTAGTTAAACTGAGATTCAAGGGAAGGTGAAGATGATGACTGAATCAATCATTTAATTAGTCTATTAGATGCCAGACATCTAATGGTCTCTTTTTGCATTGCTCTCACGCCAGCTCACTCAGGTCTTATTTCACATTTAGACAATCAATCCATCAATCAATCACTTAATAAAGTCACCCAATAAGCAATCAAATCACTAATTGAATTCAATAACTTTGATCAACTTCTAAATCCTTTTGATAACCAGATTAAGCAGAATGTATATGGCTAACTTTGCAAGAACAGTCAATCAAAATATTTTCCTTCAATCAGTAGCATAACCAACAATCAATCAGGAAGCTGTACCTTAGTACTATTAGCGTAGAGTCTTGTTTAAGAAATTTATTTTAAATTTAATTAATAATTACTTAGAAGTCAACAAATTTGTGAATTGCAGACTTTTGCATTGATGAACTTCAGTCAAGTTCAATTCTGGAACCCTGAGGGTACAGTTTTTCCATTTGACAACTAGACAACATACTACCTATTTAACTAGGATATTTTGACACAATTATATTTTTAAACGATCATATTGTATGAGATATGACCATATTGTATGAGATATCCTTAACTCCACGTTTTATTTGTAGTTGCTGCTGTTACACTTTGCTTTTATTAATTGAAAAACCGGTAATGTTAGTGCCGTCAAGGCCTTTATTACCGATCACACATAAGGTTTGAACTTTCTGTGTGCATGCATATGTATATATGTTTGTCAGAATTTTATATGATGTCATCATCATCATCATCATCATCATCATCCCTTTAATCCCAGTTTAACCAGGGTCGGGATACAAATAAACAGTCTCAAATCCTCTCTGTCCTACACCACACCACCAGCCAATCCCCTATTTGAGACATCCATTCGTCGAAAATTTGTAGCCATTTCTGAAGCCTAGGCCCTCACCAACCAAATGCCCTTTCAGACGTTGGTATGATTGTAATGCTTTAGTCGTCTTCTACGACAAGTGCAGTCACCGGTTGGTCAAACTTTCAAACAACCCGGACACAACACATGGAAAAAATAAATAAATAAATAAATACCAGCTCAGCTGAGAGACTAACACTAACCTTGCACTGCTGGCATAGTGGCTGCTGATCTGGCTCTAGAACTACAGGCAGACAAGAACGATGATAAGATCTCCAGCAGTTGCTGCAGCCCATCAGTTCTACAGGCTTGTGACATACAAAACAGTACCAGTCATGTGTTCCCTACACAGTACAATACACGCATCATCAATAGTGACATCCAAAACAGTACCAGTCATGTGTTCCCTACACAATACAATACACGCATCATCAATAGTGACATCTAAAACAGTACCAGTCAAGTGTTCCCTACACAATACAATACACGCATCATCAATAGTGACATCCAAAACAGTACCAGTCATGTGTTCCCTACACAGTACAATACACGCATCATCAATAGTGACATCTAAAACAGTACCAGTCAAGTGTTCCCTACACAATACAATACACGCATCATCAATAGTGACATACAAAACAGTACCAATCGTGTGTTCCCTACACAATACAACCAATTTCAAGATTTTGGACATCTTTTAAAACCTTTTGAAATTGTTAGTACTTTTCAGTACAAACGTTTATCAACAATTATCAACTATATTTTAACATCATTATGTTTTAAAATCAATTCATGCAAAGCTGTATCAGTTATGTATCATACCGAATATACACATTTGTCTTCATCGATGACAAGATTACAGCATTCATTTAATCCTAAAAGTTCTAAAATATCTCCTATAGAAAACTAAGAATAACATTTTAAATGTCAAAACCGTTCAGTATCATAATTAATAAACCCCTATCTGATTAGTCTCACAGAAATCTGAATCAATCCCCTTTTGCCTCTTATGTTTGCCTCTTACCCATACTTGCAAAACTTCACATTTGACATTTGACTGAGGAGTAACTCTCATCTATTCCTCTGTTGCAGATTAGGATCTCATTAAGGCTCGACTGAATCAAGCATTGTAAATACAATTATTTGATATTCTTTGTCTTAATACACAGTTTAAAAGACTCAACATGTTACGGTTTAAAACTGGGACTATTTGTTTAATACACAGCCATTACTGTCCAACGACAACATGTAAGCAGTACATGAGATTAAAAATGTTATTTTATTTCTAGCAGAAACAAAATAATATGCCATATAAACTGTAAATTTTCTTTTTCTAGATTTTTGAACGATATCCCAATCCTTCTAGATCTGAAGGAGGTTCTAATCTGCAATTTCGAGACTAAAACTTTGAAGACAGAACATAGAACAGCTACTAACAGGCCTTTGAGTCAGGAAGCTAACATTAAACTGGGCTTCATCTTTAAGTGATCAATGCATCACTGCAATTTATTACTAGTGTCGAAGGTCAATAAGAACTTGCTTAATAAGAAATTACTTTGAAGTAGTAGAAAATAGTTTTTAGTATGCAACTAAGAGAAATGACTTTACTAATCAAACGTTGACACCATATGGTTTGACAAATCACAAGCTACCTACAGAAATAATAAGTGAAAAACATTAAAACTGAAAAACAGTATTGTTAAATATACAAGTACAATTTAGTTTCATAGCAAGACGGCTCAGTGTTTAATCCAACTATTAAACCAATATTCAATATATAGTCAATATATAACAATTCTAACTGATTACATTTGTAAGCCTGTAAACTAAAATAAATTCTTAAAAGCCAAACCTTGGAAGAGCTTGTGGGAAGATTGACAACCTTCTCGCCATTTGATGTGGTATCTGAAACTATCAGTTTTTCGTACTGCGCTGAGTTCAACATTGATACAGCATATTTTCTGGATTCATGAGATGAATTGCTGGCAATCAGCCTGGAAACAACATTGTTGAAAGTGACAGGACGCTTGGCTTCCTTTAAATCATGAATTTGTTGCCATATCCTAAACGCATACCGTGGATTACCCCTCCTTTCTTCACTCATTGTCTAAATATCGATGTATGCAAGAAGCAGCCAGAGCTAACGAGTCAGGAAACAGTTACTAATGTAGTTTTCTTAATTACAGAGCCAGTCTGGCAAATCAATTACAAAACCTTCAGTAATTAAAACATTCAGTCATTGATGGAATCGGTTCAATGCTAAACAAACATAAAATACCTTTTAACAATATATATTATACTAAAATCTGTATATATACTATGTGTCTAATCTATATACATATACATGTATAATGTATATATATAAAATATAAAATAAGTTTTAATGTCCCTTTCTTCATACAAAGATGGAAGTCACAGATATCCCTATCATATGCCAAGGCTACAAATACATTCACCCATACGATTTTTAAAAAATTGCTGAAGATAGTCAATAGTGACAAAATAGCCTAAAAGGCGCCGGTCTGGTGATAAAAAGCAATTAGATAAAATTACACGGATCTATGGCGGGAAGAGATGAGTTTTCAACCTATTAAAGATAATCGGTACAGATCAGGAGACAGGGAATTTGAAACAGTTGGAAAGAAAATGATCATTAAAATAATGACGTGAGAATATTCAGAATTTCAAGCAGGTTAGCATCTGAATAATGAAGCTTACAAGAAATTTGATAGGGAAATTTAATAGATCAAAAAGGTTAGAAGTTTTATCAACGATAAGTGCATGGTAAATTAACAGAGTAATATTAGACCTAAGTAGGGAACTAGAGGTAGCCTAAAACCTTGAGTACCGACCAACAACGCGTGCAAAGGAATTCTGGACACGTTACTGACGCATGAGATAAGAACATGGTAAGAAATATAGCAATGAGTTACAATAGTCAAGTCAAGAATGAACTTTTCAGTTAGCAATGATAATTATGGATGAATTTTTTAAGAGGAGATGGAATCGGTTTTATTTGACGGACCTGAAAGAAAGACGAACTACAGATAGAAGACATATACAACCTGAAGTCGAGGTTTTATTCAATCAAATATGACACCAAGGATATTAGCCTTGGGAGTAGGAAAGAGTGCAAATTTTTTTTAATAATAGAAGAATTGACTACTTAGCTTTGCTGGGGGTTGCAAATATCATTCGCGTAACCACCGGGGGGGACACATCCCCCCCAGAATTTAGAGTGGAGGGGACATGCATGCAAATGTCCCCCCCAGAATTTAGGCTCAAATATATATTATTTATGTAATAAATTTTGCGTATTTTCATGATCGTTCAATAACTGCATGTGTAAGTATTACATTTATAGAGCCGTGCTGTCGATCGAGTGGTAAATTGATAGCTTCCATGATATTAATTATTGACATCTGTAGTTGTACTGTGTATACTCGGCCACAGACTCCTATATATTGTCACATACTTTAGTAATACATGTATATAGGAGACTATACAGCTGAGCGACCGATGTTAAGTGAGGGTGACGAAATATGGAAGAATGCCAGCTAGCCGACCTAAGCGGGATGACTCTATATAGGCCTATCTAGAGGTTGCGGCTGCACATTGTATCTTCAGAGGTCAACTTATCAACCATCGGTAGATGCTCTGAAAAATGTGCATAAAGGTTTAGCTTATGGAGTTTGTTACAATATAAATTCATTGACAGTAAACAAGTTCTGCATAATTGCATCATGGATAAATTTTTGTTAAAGACCAAGAAGCCACGTCTAGTAAGAATTAATATATTACTAATTTCGATTTTGAATTCTGAAAGTTGTAAATGCAATTTCATAGTATTATTCAGAGTTTTGTTAGAAAATCTCGAGGAATTTGCGCACAGCGCTGCTTCTATCGTGCAGAGCAAGGCCACTGCCAGTGGATCTATTTTCGAAAGGTAAAAGCTGGTAAAACTAATGTTAACGTCAATTTCCTCACTCGAATGCGATGTCAGTGATGGGCGAGGCCAGGATTTGAATCCCGCACATACTGATCCGCGGTCTAGTACCTTATCTACATCGCCACTGGGCCGGTAGTGGGGCCCTTATCTGAAAAAATTTGAGCTAGTGAAACCAATTTCCCTCGCCCCCCCCCATGTAACCAGTGCTCTTACATACATATTTACACACAGAAATTGCCATAAAGACAGCAAAAATATAGTTTACATTTTTTATCGGCGGGCCTGGGGGGGGCGGGGTCTGCCCCCAGTGGATATCCCACTGATTGTGTCCCCCTCAAATTTTTGGTCGTGGTTACGCCTATGGCAAATATAAAATAAAAAGATATTCAGTTTTTGAAGGACCAATGTCCAGAGAGATGATTCTCACTGAATAATGGATAAACAATATTGACAACAGAAGAGAGAAGCTGAAAATTTTACATCAGAATCAAAACTAAAAGATTAGACATACAGCTAAGTGTCATCAACATACAAGTGATACCTTATTGAAGCATTGTCTAAAACATATAACTTGGTTAGTTAGCATGTAATAGAGAAAAAATAAGGGCCATAGTACAGATCCTAGTGGCTTGACACCAGAAGAGATAGTCAGAGATCATTCGTTACAGATTATAACATATTGGGTGCAACCAGAGAGATAGGCCGAAATCAGTGAGAAAGAAAAGTTAGAGTTACCAAGATAGACTTGAAGTTTTCAGGTGAAAATATTACAATCAAATGTGTCAAAAGCAGTAGAGAGGTCAAGAAGTAGGCCATACAAGATTAGATGCTTGCTTAGTGTTTAAGACTAAGCTAAGAATTATTGTTAATGCAGAGTAAGGCATTTCACTTGAAGGAAGCTTTCTATAAGCAGATTGGACACTAGATAAGCAGGAAAAAATAATAACAGCTCCATAGATTTAATTTATGAAAATACTTTCATACATCTACATGTATTTCATATTTCAGTCTATTCGTCAATGCAAGAATGAATAATACATATGTGGTTGGAGGGAGCTATATCTGAACTGAAACATACTTTGGACTGATTATCTGGATTTAGGAATTTGCACCGTTTTTGGACCTTCTTTTTGCTCGCCAGCTTGATTTTGTCTCAATAGTATTTAATGTTGTCATTGATGACTTGATGACAAAATAAACAAATAAATCCAATTTTTATAAATGGTGAACATTTACTTTAACTCCCTTTACTTTAAACTGAATTTCTGGATTTTGGAATTTGCACCGTTTTTGGACCTTCTTTTTAGCTCGGCGGCTTATTTTTGTCTCAATAGTGCTCGATGTTGTCATTGATGACTGTAGCACTCTAATTGTTGTTATTATTATTATTATTATTATTAAATGCATGATGACACCAATTAATAATAGGCGTAATTAAAAGCCAAGCTAGATATAATGAAAGTCAAAATAGCTCAGTCTATAGTGTCAGATAGTGACACGACATTTTAAATGACTCATTCTAAGGTGAACTGAAGCCTCAATAGCTCCTTAGTTAAAGGCGTCAGATAACGACGTAACGTCACGTAGTTTTAAATGACAAATCCAATTTTTTTAAATGGTGAACATTTATAAACGATTTGAATAATACTTCCGCCAGTGTTGCCCAATTTAAATTTGATCGAAATTTCACTAATTTTTCTTCCTCACTAACTCTTTGGCTCTCACTCTCTCACTCTCTCTCTCTCTCTCTCTCTCTCTCTCTCTCTATATATATATATATATATATATATATATATATATATATATATATATATATATATATACAGTATATTATCTATACATCTTACTATTTTTGGGTCATTTTCAATCGTGCATACATTATTATATATCCCTCAGGGCCTATCAGTCTTTAAAATTTTAATTATCTCATTAAAATTTCAGTGCCTCATCTGTCTTTAAAATTTTAATTATCATGTTTACGATGATCATTCAATAAAAAAACGAAAATAGTGAATATAAATTCACTAAATTTTAACGTGGACCATTAATTGAGTGAAATTTTGATAGTTGTAAGCAAAGATAGTTGTAATAATCTATTAATTTTCGAAACTTATGGCAATTAAAGTGCAGTAGACACCATTTTGCTGCAACTTTTAGTTATCTAATATCTAAAGCTGGTAAAAGCTAAGGTTGTCAGTTTCCTCACTCGAAAGCGATGTCAGTGACAGGCGAGCCCAGGATTTGAAACCCGCACATACTAATCCGCTGTCGAGTATCTTACCGACGTCGCCACTGGCTCCAGCCAGTGATCTATACGCACTCGATCAAATTCGAAATACTAGAATGGCGCGGAATATTTTCCCATCCGCTTTTCGGAAGTTTCCATTTGCATCGCATACATATAGACCATTGCATTCTTATGAACAGCTCTATGGACAGTTAGAGATTTATTTATTCATCTCTACACCTTCCAATGTCTATAAATTGCGACTAGCATAGGTCCCTTTCTATATAATTTCATAACTTTTGACGGGCTCTCTCAATTTTTTGGATTGTGTCCCATATGTTGAACAATTTTTTCTCTAGTCGGTTTGGATTTGACTCAATGTATAATTCTCATGTTCTAACTAAATGACAGATCCTTAGGTAAATTGAACTCTCGTTGTTTCGATTCAAGATCGCGCTGATCTGATCATCTCATTCATCTGAGAGTAAATTCTCGTACATTCACTGGACTGATTATTATAGGCGTTGAGTTGTTCTTGAAAGTCTAAATTTTGTTTGTATAAGTGATAACACTTGACTGTCCATGTTCGAAATCCAATTAATTGTCTACACTCTCTGCTTGATATTTAATATTCATCTTCTACACGTTGTTGACGGTATAGTTATTATGTATTTGTTTTACGCATGATTAGGACAGAATTACGATAGGGTCAGATTAATTGGCATTACTAATCTAATTGCATAAGTTGTGACTGATAAAGTATCGCATTATAATAGCCAATCGATCAGGTTCGAGGTCAAGAGAAACCAATACAAACACATACACGAAATAAGTAACACCATTTTTAGTGAAATGATCAACTCTGTTGATATCTATCACTTTTTAATACCACATGTTTAAACCGTTAGGCAATTTATTCCATTTTCCGTATAGACAGTCCGGTGAATATCCGAGATTATACTCTCAGATCAGCGCGGGCGGGATTAGAAACCACGAGGGTTCAATTCACCTCAAAATCTGTCATTTAAAACTTCATGACATTACCCCCATGCTATTAAGACATTCCGCAGTGACTATAATCAGGGAGGCCATTAGGGTCATAAAATAGAGTAGGCTAATTGGGAAGTTAAATTCTGGCGGTGGAGCATTTGCAGTCCTATATATTGTAGCTATATATTAGAGCTATTCCAGTCCTATATATTTATGTAAATATTATGTAATATTATGAAATATGTTAAAATATTACATAATATTACATAATATTTAATATTATGTAATACATAAGAAAATTTAAAGTGCTTTATTACTTATACTTCCTTTTACAATATTCACATTGTTTTCTCACTTTGTACCAATTGTACACAAATTGTAGCAGCTGTCATGTGAGACATCTGCTACAATTGGTGCTGCTCTTGTGCAATCGAAGTTGGACTACTGCAATTCCCTGTTTTTAAATCTCCCTGGCTGTGAGATTGATCGGTTGCAGAATTCTCTTGCGCGAGCAATTTTTTGTAGTTCCAAGTACTCACATGTTACGCCTATTTTGAAGTCTTTGCACTGGCTAAAGATTAAAGAGCGTATCATATACAAAACAGCTTCGCTAACCTATAAGTCCATCACCATCCCTGGACAAACTTGTATGTCTCACTTGATTAAAGTGATGCAGCCTGCTATTACTCGGTCTTCTAAGTTAATTACTCTTGTGAGACCTAGCTTACCTTCACGCTCTAAGCTATCTAATTGTTCTTTCCAGCATGCTGCACCTCAGATCTGGAATTCTCTTCCATCCAATCTTCGGAAATCTTCATTTGAATCACATCAGCCTTTGCTTTCCTATGAGCAGTTCCATAAGCAGTTGAAGACCTATCTTTTCCATCTCTCTTTTCCATCCAGTGTCCATGAGCAGCGACCTGCGCCTAAACCACCTTTTCTTTAACTCCCTTTACTTTGGACTGAATTTCTGAATTTTGGAATTTGCACCGTTTTTGGACCTTCTTTTTTTGCTCGCCGGCTTGATTTTGTCTCAATAGTGCTCGATGTTGTCATTGATAACTGTAGCACTCTAATTGTTGTTATTGTTATTATTATTTGTACTATTAATAACTGTAGGCCGCAGTGATTATAATCAGGACGTCATTAGGGTCATGAAATAGAGTAGGCTAATTGGGGAAGCTAGATTTGGGGTGAAGCATTTTCAGTTCTAAATATTATAGCTATATACTAGAACTATATGTCCTATATATTATAGCTATATATTAGACCTATATATCCTCCCATATATTATTGCTATAAATTAGAGCTATTCCAGTCCTATATATTTATATGGACAAGTGATTGAAAGTTGGGAGGTTGAACACTCGCATAGTCAAGTCCCTGACTGTAACACAGTCGTGGAATGGTTTTCAGGATTTTGAATTTTGTGCTGTTTTTAGACAAATTTTGCTCATCGGCTTGAATTTGGCTCATTAGTATTCAATGTTGTCTTTGACCACAGTAACACAATAGGTTTTTGGTATTCTATTGTCACCCAAATTAGAAGTGCCCATCCTCAACATTGAATTTGATGTATTGCCTGTAATATACTAAATGAAGAAGTATATATTAGATGTCAAATTCATTCTTAGAGATGGTAATGTATTTAACTCTGTAATGAATCGAGGTCTGTGGATGAAGTGGGTTGGAAAGACTACTCTGGTGTCCACAAGTGACGCCTAATAGAGCTCGAAGAAGAAGTGCCCAAAATAAAAGTCTTAAAATTCACCCCTCAAAATTATGACAATTGATTATCATCCATTGACTGTTGATCACTCAATTGGGGAATTTTTTTTCTTATATTCTCCGTTTAGTTTAAATGACAATGCGCACTTTTTCTTTAAAATGCTGTCAAGGGACAGCATCTCTATCTTAGCTGTGCTAAAATCATGTCACTAATAGGGCTAGGGCTGAATTTGAACCATTCACCTACTGATCTGCATTTGGACAGCTAATCGATATGTTACTGCTTATGCCAAAAAATCAACTAGAAGAAGAGAATGATGAAATCATGACTATAGTGTTATATTGTTACGTTAAATTATGTGAAATATTAAAATTATTAAATTTGTGTGTTACAGTCATAGGTACATCTAAGCGTCACAGATTTTGCTTCACAGAACTTTTAATAGTTATAATAACGTGGATTACTGGTTGAGCAGTTTGTGTTTTAGGGAAAATTTTCCATTAAGTTTAAATAAACCAAATAGAGTTAAGTAAATAATTTGCCATTAAGTTTAAATAAACAAAATAGAGGTAAGTAAATAATTTTCCATTAAGTTTCAATAAACCGAGTAGAGTTAAGTAAATACAAAGCAACATGTCGGATGAAGAAAAGCTGAGATCACTGGACTATTGGGATCAGCTTTGGGTGGATGGACAGACAGGTTGGCACAAGCCTAAGGGTGACGAGGCCTTGCACAGCTACATCGACAAGCTGACTGGTGGAAGAGCCTCACTCAAGATCTTGTTTCCTCTGTGCGGCAAGGCTGTGGACATGGTGTGGCTCGCGAGTCTCGGACACAAGGTTATAACAAAATATTGCATGGGCTTACCGAATTAAGAGCAACAGATTTTTTCAAATTCTCCAATAATGGTTTAAGATGTCATAGCTATAAGTTGTTTAAGCCTAGTGTAAGGACAGACTTAAGAAAGTTTTCATTTTCTCAAAGGGTGATTGATAGGTCGAACTCTTTGAGTGAGGAGGTTGTGAATGCAGTGTCGGTGAATAGCTTTAAGCTGGATGTTGTAATCATCTATAATAGGAGATTGAAATAAGCCCTTGGCTTTCTTCCCTTGTTCCTGCTACCTAATGATTGAGTAACGAAAGATGGTAGTAGTTCTGGTAAATTCTGGTAAATAAGCTCAAAGTTGCTTTATATATAAAACAAATCTTGGAGGAATAAATAGAGAAAGAGTTTGGTGATGGGAGAGTGGGCTAAATATGCAGATAGGGCACTGAATTCTTTAAAAGGACACTGAAGTCCTTAAAATGGTTCTTGGTTCTTACAGCTATCCTTAATATCTGCCAAGCAGTTGTCGCTTCTAAAAGTTTTGGCGTTTATTGCTTATAATGCTGTTCAATTGTGTTTTATACTGCTGGGGCTTTGAGCTTATATCACGGATATAAGCTCAAAGTTGCTTTATACAAAACAAATCCTGGAGGAGAAAAGTAGAGAAAGAGTTTGGTGATAGGGGAATGGGCTAAATATGAAGAATTCTCTAAGTGCAGTGCCTGTTCCAAGCCTGGGCGGTCATGGTCATATTCCTCCATATGTGTCTGTTCATTGTTGCTCTGATCATCTCTGTTTCAGTTAACTGCATCCATTTGCTATGACTCTTAATAAACGTCATCCGCTTCCCTAATAATAAATCAATAATAATAAAATAGTAAAACAATAATACAAATACCGCAAAATAAATGCGGCACTTAAATATGCCACAGTCTCTAGCAGCTACATCTTCCTGCCAATTGCTTTTGAGACATTGGGCCCCATCAACTCTGCCGCGTCTGACTTCTTAAACGAATTAGGCAGGAGAACCAGTGCCATTACAGGCGACCAGCGTGAAAAAGCCTTTCTATGGCAGCGCCTATCTATCGCACTCCAGCGTTTTAATGCTGTATGCATTCGTGGCACATTGGCAAATACGGCCTCCCAGAGCGTAGAGGAACTATTTTAAGTACTTTTTCATCTTTCTTTTAATTAAATAAAGTCTTTTTTATCTTATATTTTAGCCCAGGGCCTTATACAGCCCAGGGCAATAAAAAAATAAAAATAACAATAATAATAAAACAAAAAATAATAAATCTGCTTCCCAAATAAACGACGTTTGCATCTTTTGCCTTCTATTATTCCTGTCACTACGGTATTTTCAACTATTTTTTTCCACATAATGTGTCCGAAAACTTCATCTGTTGTCGTCGTATTCGGTTCAAAAGGTCACGACAAGTTGACATTCTTTGTAAGACATCTTCATTTTTAACGTGATCTATGTAAGATATACGTAGCATTCTTCTATACAACCACAGATGTGTAGAATTCTTAAAAAGGACACTGAAGGCCTTCAAAGGGTCCATACAAGTTACAACCAGCTTTTATGTCTGCCACCCAGTTGTCATTTTTAAAATAAAGTAATAGCCTTTAATGCTTATAAATCTGTCCAATTGTGTTTAATACTACAGAGGCTATATCACTGGGGCAAATTGCATTCTGGGTGAACCCAAGAGCTGGATTGGCAGAATTTTCGAAACTACGACTAAGCAACAAATAAACTCTGTAACGCGTGCGGATGTCATGTGTGTAATAATGGGAACAAAATAAACAATTATGATATTGTTTATGTTTTTGATGTGATTCGGTGTATTCTTTTATCAATTCTAGGAAAATAATGTCACGATCTACTATGCTGCAGTTGTTTATATGCATTTAATAGTTGTTTTTGAATCAGATCTTGTGCTGACTTATCTCTGATGTTCTTCAAGAGATTAAACTTTCAAAATCTTTTATTTTAATTTTTTTAATTATTTAAAAAAATTTAAAAGATTAGAGGTTAACACTGAATATAACCAAGGGCAGCACATTCTCAAAGATGATATTTTGGGCTTAGTCACGTCTAAGTCAAGGCCTAAGTGGAACAGTAACTGTGTTTCTGCACTACTTACAAGCTTATGGCCGTTCTTAATAGTTTCATGCAGTCAAACTTGAAAAGTACATATTTGCTTAATTTTCAGGTTGTAGGGGTTGAGTTCTCGGTGAAGCCTATATTGGAATTCTTCGCAGAGAATGGTCTAGACTATTCTATTGAGACGGTTGGGGCTGGTGAGGCGGCCATGCCTGTTTACAGAAGTGCAGACAACAGTGTGCGGATCTATCAGGGAGACTTCTTCAAGTTCTCTAGCGCCGCTGAGGGATTGTTCGATGCTGTCTGGGATCAGGGCAGTCTCGTGGCCATCAATAAAGGTTAACTATGTGATTATTAAAACAATTCTTATAAAATCTGGTGCTACGGAGCATAACCTTTTTGTAGTATTTCCAAAATAGCTCACTGTTAACGACATCCATTAATTTCATGAGGAGAGAAGAGGTGAAAAGGTTAAAGTGTTCACATCATTTCCAAGGTTCCTGGGTTCAAAGCCCAGATCAGTCAACAACTGATGGATATCCCCTTGGGCCCTTGGAATGTTAATCATGTATCGGATCTTGCAATATGAATAAATATGTTTACGATATGAATAAAATCGTGAAGATATGACTAACTTTGAAAAGATTGATAATAACCGACCAGGATCGTGTAAAGCAGTCTCGAAGACTGGATGGATCATGATACTGCTATAGGAATTGTCGGAGGTCGTTATTATTATTTATTTTAAGTGAGAGATTCTGAGGTTGGTTTAACTCCTGCTCTTTAACTCTTCTAAGTTTAACTCTGTTTAACTCTTCCAAGTTAATCTGATCGGAGTGCAAACTCTCGGACATTGACGTGACAGATAATGGAGAATGGTCATTGGTGTACATTTCCTAGCGTTTAAATATGTGGTATTAAAAACGTTAGATATTATCATGGATAACCGTTAAACTATTACGTGTGTTATGCCTTTGTTAACCCTTCATTAAGGAAATATAGGCTTACTGAGGTGATTTTTCATTGCCTTTTCAGAACATCCCATAGCTTAATCATTTTCATCATCATCTTCCCTTAAATCTTAGTTTATCCAGGGTCGGGATACGAATAGACTTTCTCCAGTCCTCCCTGTCCCACACCATATCATCAGTCAATCCCCTATTTTTCATGTCCTTCTTAATTACCGCATCCCACGTCGATTGTGGTCTACCTCTCTCTAGCTTAACATCCAGCTCTTCCCTCCAAACTCTCTTTACTACATCCTCATCTGCCTTTCTGACAATATGCCCATAGCATCTCAATCTCGACTGAGCCAACCTATCCCTGATCCCCTCAACATTTAAATTCATCCTCACGTATTCATTTTCCATTCTGTCCTTCCTAGCTTTTCCACTCATTAAACGTAACATTCTGATTTCTGCCACATGCAACTCTGTAAATGTTCCCTTTTTGTGCCCAACATTCCGAACCATACATCATTACTGGCCTTACCACTTAACTATGAAATTTTCCTTTCATCGTATTGTTATTTTCCTATCACACAACACTCCACTAGCTGCCCTCCACTTTGCCCATCCATCCTGAATTCTACTACTAACCTCCTTTCCCAACTCCCCATTGTCCTCTATTAAAGATCTCAAATACTTAAAATCTGTTACCTTCTTTTGCTCCATACCCTGACTTATTACTATCTACGTTTATCATCTCACCCTTCCATCAACTCTCTAAATGCTCCGTTTTTCCTTATTCACCCTCAGTCCTTTACTTTCCAATGCCTCACTCGCGTTTTCCAACATCTCGATTACTTTCTCCAGATTGTCTCCTACTATCACCAGATCGTCTGCAAATAGCATGCACCATGGGGCCTCCTTAATAACTCCCTTAAGCAACTCATCCACAAGCAAAATAAACAAATATGGACTTATATCTCATAGCTAATAATATTAGCATTTTTTTAAAAATACATTTTTAACATTTTCGTTAATTACACCTATTGGCAGTGGTTAATATGGCGGGAGGAACTCAAGGAAACTCCATTCCCCTAGCTCTAATTTTTTCTGAGGTGTGGTCCCCTGCAAGGGTCCCGTATTTGGTACTAAGAGATCTGTAAATGCATTAGGCCTACAACAGGGTCCGAAAAGTTTAGAATATTCCGTTAGCTCTCAATTCCCATGGTATAATGTACATTATTGAAATTTGGCCAACCATCTGGAATAATAGTATATCACAAGGAATGTTATAAATAATTTAAAGATCTACTCGTATATGTACTTGAAGAGAAAGACAGTAGATAGAGATGAGTGGAGGCGTAATATACAAAGGACCTACCAGTAGGCAGTGCACTAAGAGAGAGAGACAGAGAGAGACCAACCACCTGTATAACATGTTGCCCCATGCTGCACGTGTCATACGAGACGAAGCAATCATTAAAACAGTAATGGAAACCTCATTACTATCGTACATTACCTATAATAATCATCATCTTCCCTTAAATCCCAATTTAATCAGGGTCGGGATACGAATAGACAGTTTATCCATTCGTTTAAGTTCCCGTAGCAATTTCTGGGTGACCAGGCGAGTACCAACCGAATGCCCGTTCTGACGTTGGTGTATTACTTAATATAAATCTGATTAATCATATCTTATTAGCCCTGTATTATATTTCTCATGGCTACCTTAACATCTGTTAGGCTTAGTCACTCTTATGTAATCCACTTAATGTGCTCAAATTACAAGTTTATATTCAAGTAAAGTACTCAGTGGAGTTTTCGTTGCTAACTTAAAAACATCGAGTAAATAGAATATTTATATATTTAGAAACTGTCATTATTTGGGCACATAGTTTTGAGGAAGATGGAGAGATAGCAACTTGCGTACTATTCAATTCAACATGTATTATAGTGAAATGATCAACTACGTTGATATCTATCTCTTCTAATACCACATGTTTAAACCGCTAAGCAATTTAGTCCATTTTCCGTGTAACCAGTCCAGTGAATGTCCGAGATTTTACTCTCAGATCAGCGCGGCTGGGATTCGAACCCGCGAGAGTTCAATTCATCTCAGGATCTATCATTTAAAACTTTATGACGTTACCCCTACGCTATCGAGACATACTATTGTTATTGTGTATTATTGGATCTTGGACTTGCACTGTTTTGATCTCGGTTTCTCTTGTGGTCTCTGTGTACTCAGTCGTCATCGTGTGGTGCTTTGGCGCCTGTTTGTGTAGAGTCTGCAAGAGACGGCCCTAACAATACTTTATGGCGAGGAACCGGACGTTTAATTCTTATTGATTGATTGATTGATTTATTGTTTTTGTTATATTATTGCTATTGTGTTTCTCGCAGGAGACAGAGACAGATATGCCCAGCTGATCATCTCGTTGCTGTCACGTGAGGGAGGTCGTTGTATGCTGCGCACGTTTGAGTACGACGAGCAATACTTCAGAGGACCTCCGTGCAATGTAGCCGAGGAAGTGGTGGGTCATCTGTATGGAAAAGACTGCAGCATTGAGACAA
Organism: Enchytraeus crypticus; assembly: GCA_905160935.1. Lineage (NCBI taxonomy): Eukaryota > Metazoa > Annelida > Clitellata > Enchytraeida > Enchytraeidae > Enchytraeus > Enchytraeus crypticus. The sequence goes on from CAJHZI010000458.1 coordinate 540,537, forward strand.
TAGAGGTGCAGGATTGCCTGGAGATTGGTCGTCAAAAATTTAGCGACAAGTTTGATTATTTCAGACTACACGTTTATCTCATCCAGCCCAAGAACATTTAATCATAATGTAACTTCCATAATCTAACATCAGATAATCTCTCTTGTTGCTCTCTCTCTCTCTCTCTCTCTCTCTCTCTCTCTCTCTATATATATATATATATATATATATATATATATATCCCTATCCCTAGTGCTCTCTCGCTCTCTCTTTTTGTCACTCTCTCTTTCACTCTCTCTCTCTCTCGCGCGCTCTCTCTCTCGCTCTCTCTCTCTCTCTCTATCTCAAGTGCTCTGCAAAGTAGCAGGTCCATGGAATATCTTCATACTGAGAGTCTGTTCTCGCTCTATAAGAAGCACAGTGCGCTCCTTTGATCAGCAAGTTAATCTATTCATAAAAGGCAATGCCTAACCATATCATATATAGCTTATAGCTTTAGATAAAACATGGCGTCTAAGATGATTTCACGTTGCCTTCCTCAGGTAGTTTTACTTTGTCGCCTCTTACAATAGGAACAGTTAACGGTTAATGCTATTTGATAACAATAATTAATAATTTTGATATTTTACGTAATTCATGTATGTCGACGTGTATAATAGACAATTACAGTGTTAAATATATGATTTTAAAAAAATAATTTATCAATTATACGAAATTTCTTTACAATGCTGTTTGTACATTTCATTGAACGCTAGCTAATTATTAAACTTTTTACATGTTAATGACTTGAATGCTAATTTTATTGTAATTAAAGGGTTATATGTATTGTTTCGTGCAATGATATTGCTTGCTAAGCCTTGACTTTAAAATGCAAAATGTGCTTGAATTTGTCGAAATGATTCCAATCATAATCGTCCTGGCGCCATGTTAGGATTTTCAATATAAATTTAAGACTTCTGTTATAGAGATACTGTTATAAAATCTCAGTAGGCCTATACTATAAACCTCTTACAGAGATGCTATAGATTCTTAGATACTGTTGTCTACTTATTATCTACTAACTTTCAATAATTATTAGCCTTGTAATATTATATCTGAATATACTATTGTTTTATTCTTGAATTATTTTTATACACGATTTTAATTCTTAATGTCACTATTATTTTCACTAGTGATTAGTAATTTCTTGCACAATTTGGGTATATGCTAGTGCTTTCAAATCTTACAGATATCTTTATTGGCATCTCAAATAAATATTGTAGGCAGTCAGCTAGATAGAGTTTTATTTGTGCTCTTTTCGACGGCCGTTTATTTTGTAATCTGTAATGATTTAAATTGTCTGTGTGTACGCTGAATCAGTTGTAATTAATAAACTAAAATCTCTGATGCCTGGTTAAATGGTAATCATTGTATCCTATCTACCTCTCTCTCTCTCTCTCTCTCTCTCTCTCTCTCTCTCTCTCTCTCTCTATCTCTATCTACGTATCTATCTAATTTGTTTTTTTAATTTCATTGTTTTCAGTGAATATCTGAATTTGCTCTCTCACCCTATTTAGACCATATCGAAGTATTAGACATTGATGGCGTACAGATAAGTGAAATTAGGCTATAGGTATAAATAGAACTATAAGTTAAGAAATTTCATTTCAATGTAGCTATTTACCATTCTTTCGTTTTAAATATAACGGTATGATGTCATTTTCTCACTGAACTATGTATTTTGCGTTATGTAGGTACATTGCTAGTTAATCGTATATTTTAAAATCATTTATAATATTCCTATAATAAAGTAGGGGTAACGTCATGAAGTTTTAGGTGACATATGATGTGGTGAGGTGGCTGAGGTGAATAGAACCCTGGTGGGTTCGAATCCCAGCCGCGCTGATCTGAGAGTAAAATCTCGGACATTCGCTGGATTGGTTATACGGAAAATGGTCTAAATTGCCAAACGGTTTAAACATGTGGTGTTAAAAGTGATAGATATCAACATAGTTCATCATTTCACTATAATGAGTTTTTTATCTAGTTGAATAGAAAGTTGTAAGCAGTTCTACAAGTGCAAAGCTAACTAATAAATTATGCTATATAATGTGGGTCTAACGTCAAGGCCAGAAACCCGATGGGATTCTCTTCAAGACGTCAGGTGTACCGGTGTACCCTGAAAGGTGAATGTCTGAGATTTTACTCTATGCTCAGCTCTATCTGCAATTGATCTCAGGACCTCAGGAACAGCCATTTAAAACTTCATGCCGTTACATAACGCGCTTACAGACTGAGCCATTGAGACACTTTGATAAATTATTTGGATTCGTTTTTCTCTATAAATAACAATACTTTTGTTTGGTAGCCAGCAACGTGAAATCGAAGTTCTTCAACGTGAAGTAAATACGAAGTATTATTATAGGTCTACACTCATTCTGCTTGCTAATTAGAAGCAAAACTAGCAATGGCGGATCCAAGGGGCCATGCCTCCTCCCGAAAACTTTTATTTTTTTAATTTAAATTTGTTAATTAAGAAGTATAACGTTCAGTTAATCAGAGCTAGTGGCGGATCCAGGGGGGGGGGCGTGCTCACCGTTAATAGTCAATCGGACACATATGACAGGTTCCATTTACCAAAGCGGTTTTGCGTCAAAAAAGGGTTCACAATTTTTTTTGGTCCCGATAAAAATTCAGGGATCCGCCACTGAAAATGAGAAACACATACTAGGTTCTAATCAGTTAAAACACTTTACTCTAACATGGCAATATTTGCTGTGATCTGTCCGGCAGAATCTCATGAAGTTTGGACAATCCTTTGTTTCATATGCTGCTCCGCAGGTATAGGCTAATTTTATTTATTTATTTAATTTCACCAATTCAATGCTAGACAAGTATAAAAGACAAAATTACAAAGCTATCAAGTGCATAAGAACATGTAAAATGCCAATATTGTTCAATGGCAAAAATAAATATACCTACTAGTTGACGGATCTAAGTTTAACGTCTGTTTTCGCACCGCAAGTGTACTGTCAGAGACCGTCTAGACTCTAGCGGGATGTATGAAGTCAAAGACAGGCCGATGAGCTAAAAAATTAAATAAAATATAAATTCCTAAAGTATAACTATAGTAAATGACAGCATCTAACACTATGGAATCAAAGCCAATTTATTGCATGAGCAGATCTACGCTCAAAAATAAAGGGCAGGGTCACGAAACGGTGCAAATCCAACATCCAGAAAGCCAGTCCCAAGACAAGAAATTTGTTGAAATCAAAACTGCGCAAAACAAAATTCAATAAACCATTCACATCGTCTTCACCGCACGGATCGGTGTTGTGCTTGGCAGCATTAGTGTAATTGAGCTTGTAGATCAATGAGTGCAAGCTGTGCTGTCGAGTCGTGCCTGATATTCTCGTTAATTTAGGAAGCGAACGTAGGCCTATCCTGGGTTTTATTTAATTTTAAGTATCGTACGACTCGGTGGTTATCGTGGCTGGAGCCAGATGGCGATGTCGGTAAGATATTCGACCGCGGATCAGTATGTGCGTGGTTCATATCTTGGGCTCTCCCGTCACTGACATCGCTTTCGAGTGAGGAAACTTCAGTTAACGGCTAGTAAAGCTGGTAAAGCTTTACCAGCTTAATCAGCTTTTTATTTTTTAAGTATCACATGACTCGGGAGTCTTGCAGGCTGATACATACATTATGAGCTCATTTTGTTGCCTGATTTTTGTCGAGTCATGGTTATTTAAAGTGTCCTTGACTCGGCTAATAAACAACACTGCGAGGCTATATAATGCAAGCACAGGCCTTGTTCAAACCCCTGTCTGCTAATATGCCACTAACCGGTAGCTAGTGTACGCTGTGTAGAGTGTTGTGTGGTTAAGTATATGTATTGATTTAATTTGCAGTGATACTATTGTATGTGTCCTGCAAGGACGTCTTCTGCATCATCCCTGGATGGTGAAATCGACGTTAAACCATTACTATTATATTATTATTATACAATGGTATAGTACAAGTACAATACATGTACAAGTAAAATAATTTGCATGCATATAGGCTATATATATATATATATATATATATATATATATATATATATATATATATATATATATATATATATATATATATATTAGTTCTATCGTTGTTATTATTCTTTATTATTGTCACTATTATCATATTTTATTGAACCAGTAAAATAGTTATTTTATATTCTTATATTTAGATATTTATAACCAATATTATATTTAATATTTTGCAATTTTCTATTTAGTTTTGATCTTCAACATTTTTATTTTATTTTTATTTTGAATTATGCTTGATATTTTTAAATGTTTAATTACAATTAAAAATGTAATTAAATAGCAGGCCTATAACTAAATTTTAATTATAAATTAAATGCTGTTTATGACATCAAAATAGTACAAAATTGTATGACTCACTTGATTAACTGATGCAGCCTTCTGTTACTCGGTCCTCTAAATTAAATATTCTTGTTAGACCTAGACGTTCTAAGCTATCTAATGGTTGTTTCAAGCATGCTGCACCGCAGATCTTGAATTCTCCTCCATCCAGTCTTCGAAAGCCTTCGTTTGAATCACATCGGCCTTTGCTTTCCAAAGTGCTGTTCCATATGCAGTGAAGACCTACCTTTTCAATATCCCTTTTTATCCAGTACTATCCAAGTGTACTTGCGACTACTAAATCAACCTCCTTTTCTTTACTTTCCTTTATCTTTGTACTGATTTTGTTTTTGCACCTTTTTAGACTTTTCTTTTTGCTCGGGATAAATATACTAAACGAGGTCATAGAAGGTAAAATGAAATGAAAAAGAGGCAGAGGATGGCCGAGATTAGGTATGTTAGATGATTTAAAGACCCACTCATATGTGGACATGAAGAGAAAAGTGGAAGACAGAGAAGAGTGGAGGCGTTATATAACATGGACCTGCCAGTAGGCAGCGCACTAAGAGAGAGATATATTGTATTAGAATTGTTGTATTATAATCTCTCTCTCTCTCTTCACTGCACTGCCAAGTGGCAGGTTCAAGGTACATATTCATACTCAAAGTCTGTTTTCTCGTTCCATAAGAGCACTCCTTTGATCGACAAGTTAATCCCTTCACAAAGTCTGTGCATTATCCATACCTAATTCCATCTATTCCTTATTCCGTATTATGATATGTATTATATTTAATTACAGAGAGTAGAACTGATAACTATTAGAGACTAACAATGAGTTCTGAGAAGATATGTACGAGGGTAGATGGAGTTGAGCATATGACATTGGGATATTGGAAACATTTGTGGGAAAATGGTCAAGAATTCTGGCACAAGCCCAGTGGCGATGATGCCTTGCGCAGAAACATAGATCGGCTAACTGGAGGAAGATCAGGATTGAAATTCTTTTTTCCGTTGTGTGGTAAAGCTGTCGATATGGCGTGGATTGCTAGTCAGGGACACAAGGTAGGAAATACATTTTGTTTGGAGTTTAGTATCGTTTATTTGTTCATCACAGCCAGTGTAGGATCCAGAGGGGGGGCCCAGTGGTCCCGGGCCCCCCCCCCACTGGATCCCCCCCTTAGGCCCGCCGATAAAAAATTTAAACTATATTTTCATTGTTTCTATGGAAATTTCTATGTGTAAATATGTTTGTAAGGGCAGTGGTAATGAGGGGAGGGGGTACGAGAGGGAACTCAGTTCCTTTAACTCGATTTTTTCCAAATATTGGCCCCACTACGGGGCCCATATTTGATATAATAGGAGCACTGTGTAATGGGCCCGAAAAATGTTGACCGTTGCACTAGCACTCAATCTTCACTTTAACTTTAACTACTGTACGTATAAAAGGAATAACGGGTGTAAGTAAAAATGTGAACACTGTCCCGGAGCAGTGGTGCAAACAGCCTTGACTGGGAGGGGCTTAAGCTCCCTCTACCGCCAAAATTAGGTCACTTTTGCAATTCGTCCAGATCAGCTGAGTTTCTTCAGAGGAGACAAAATTAACCAATTTTTTCCAAAACAAATGTAAGATTTTAGGCATTTTAGGTTTTCCTCTCACTTTAGTACAGGTAATCAGGTAGGAGTGTGGGGGAGGGGTTAGATACGGCGATTTTGTCTGGTTGCGTCACATGTCCTGAAGAAGGCAGGGCGTAAGAAAAAAATGTACACTCTCAAAAAAAATGTGGGGCCCCCTTTAAAAAATTTCTGGATCCGCCCCTGATCACAGCACAGATTATACAAACAATAGGAACGTGCATGTAGTTAGATAAACAAATAACAATACAAAAGTGGCTATCATAAGAGAGCCATAGCTCTGTTCGGTAATACCATATTTAAAACATTGAAAGCAATATAAATCAAGCAATCAGTTAACCATTTTAGTTAATCAATTGCTTAATCAATGAACGATTATTCATTGTAACTGTTGTTACCTAACCTAACTTAGGGTACTACATGTACATAACTTACCTTCACGCTCTAAGCTATCTAATCGTTCTTTCCAGCATGCTGCACCGCAAATCTAGAATTCTCTTCCGTTAAATCTTCAGAAGTCTTCGTTTGATTCACATCGGCCTTTACATTCCTATGAGCAATTCTATAGGCAGTTGAAGAGCTTTTATATGACATTTTTTCACCTTTTTCATCTCTCTTTTCCATCCAGTGTCCATGAGTTGCGACCAACATGTAAACTTCCCTTTATGTAATTCTCTTTCTCTTGGAAATGATTTTCTGCTTTTTAATGAATTTGCATCGTTTTAGATCTTCCTTTTTCTCACAGATTTAGATTTGTCTCTATAGTGTTCGATATTGTCATGGACGGCAGTAGCACTTTTATCGTTGTTATGTTACATGTATATTACGTTTGGAAATGATGTCTGTTCTGTGTTCAATTGCTATTCTTGTAGTGACGTCTAAAATATCTTCTTTGTGTTTAGATTTATTTTAAAGATAAGGGATTTTAGCTTTTCCCGGAAAGTACTATTGCACAGCTCTTGTGGAAGAGAATTCCATAATATTGGAACAGAAAACATGAAGCAGCGTCAGTGTGCAGATTTTATGTCCAGTACAATAAGGAAATTTTTACTGGAGGAGCGAAGACTACGAGAGGGTTGCTAGAATGATAGAAGGTCGGATATGATAGGAATATTTATCATAGTTTAATCCTTTGAAAACCCAGGAATCTATCTAGATCTAGATCTAGCTATCTTTATCGTATATATATATATATATATATATATATATATATATATATATATATATTATATATATATAGGCCTATAAGAATCTGGTATCTCTAAGTAAACCAATCAAATTCCTGCATTGCTTGTATTTCAGGTTGTAGGGGTTGAGTTCTCGGTGAAGCCTATATTGGAATTCTTCGCAGAGAATGGTCTAGACTATTCTATTGAGACGGTTGGGGCTGGTGAGGCGGCCATGCCTGTTTACAGAAGTGCAGACAACAGTGTGCGGATCTACCAGGGAGACTTCTTCAAGTTCTCTAGCGCCACTGAGGGACTGTTCGATGCTGTCTGGGATCAGGGCAGTCTCGTGGCCATCAACAAAGGTTAGCCATTGTACTTTTATTTACTTTTTGGTAAACTTTTTTATGCACTTTTTGCTATTTCCTATCATTTTCGTATTCTGTGTTGTCTTTTTATTTTAAAATGGACAAGAGTTGGTAGCAAAAATTCGCTTTGAACTTCTTTTTCGCGAGATCTCTCAAATAGCGAATAAAGAAAGAATTGTAAACTTTCATACAAACCAGAGGCGATGAAAGAAGGTAATACCATACATTAAAGAGAGGAGAAACTTATTATCTCCTCTGATAAAGCTGAAATGTTTTGATACATTATAATGGCGCATATGCTGTCAATGCTATAGTTCGAGTAATAATTAGTCGAAATATAGGATAGGGGAGGGAATATGGCGTAACGGTTAGAGTGTTCGCTTCGGATACAAGGCAAAGGGCCTGGGTTCAAAGCTCAGGTCAGTCAAGTAATGTTGGATCCCCTTGGGCCCATGGAAGGTTAATCTTGTATTGGAGCTTCCTGCCGATTGGCGATATCAATAGCAATGGTATGTTTAGCCATGGAAAGGATTAATAATAACCTACCAGGAACCTGTAAAGCGGTCTCGAAGACCGGACACCGGCCATGACACCGCTATAGAAATTATCGGAGGTCAATATTATTGTATTACTATTAGTCAGTATGCCATTGGTACGTATGCCATTGGTACGTATGCCATTGGTACGTATGCCGTCGGCATTGGCGTAACCACCGGGGGGGGGCAGGGGGACACGTCCCCCTCAGAATTTCGAGTGGGGGGGACACACATGCAAATGTCCCCCCAGATTTTAGGTTCAAACATATATGTATATATTGGATTTAAGAAATATTGCGTGTTTTTAAGTTCGCTCAACAACTACTACACTGTTAAAGTATTACAAGCAGTGCCATATATGTCCATAAGAACGTTTTCATGCAACTTTCGGGTCACAATATTATGAAAGAATTTGTAAAACTGATTGATAGTAAAGAAAGTGTGTTGAAACCACATAACGTAATGCTGCTTTAATTGCCTTTTCTTCAAGCATAGTCTATAGGACTAAGTATTCAATAATTTTGCAAAATGTATCCACTGAAAGAGATTGATTTTCTACCTACTATTTTGTACTGTTAGCTAAACTCTGATTTAATGATTTGTTATAGGCCTACATACTGTTAGGAAGTAGGTCTAAGTAGTCCTACTTTTCCGTAGTAAAATTGTTGATCTATTGCGATGTAACCCCGACACAACACTGAATGGTCATCATTGCAATTATGTCGCATGTTTGTATACATGGTTGTATTTTTTACATTTTCAAAGGGGGATCGTTTGGGAGAGTCAAAGGTTTGTAGGGGGGGGAGGACATCAGGACAGTGACATAGGGGGTTTAAACTTTGTCTCAAACTTTGGCAGAGATGGTAACACATCTACAAAGGGGGGGGGGTCGAATCTCCCGACTACACCAGCAAAATGCCAAATGCAACACTGTTTGCATGTTGAATAGAAACGAAGTTCAATAGTAGGCCTAACGGGAGGAAATTTTCGCAAAATTGTGTCCCCTCAGATTTTCGGTCGTGGTTACGCCTATGGCTGTCGGCTCAAATACGAGCCCTACTATCACTGACAGTTCTCTGTGTGATTCCGAACAGTTGTTAAACATAATATTATATATCCGCTAAGATTTATATTTTTGTTGCAGAGGCCATATTTATTCATATTTGATATTGATGCGATATAAGCTATAAGTTATGTTTAAATCAGTATTAATAATCATTGAGGTCATCCTAAACTGAAAAAATGACCGTTAACTTTTATCTAAGTTAGATTTAGCATGAAGATCAAAGCAGAAAGAATAGTTAAATAGATAGTTAATGAATAGTTAAAAATAGTTAAAGCAGTAGTTATATTAATAGTTAGGCATAACGAAATAGTTATAGTTCGGGTAGTAGGACTAAAGTAAACTTTGAAATTTATTGGAATAAGTACTTAATTTGAGCTACAGTCGGCTACAAAGGTTAATCTAATTAAAACCGAAGGCAAACGGGCTCAAAGTTTATTTGCTGTCATTTTCAGCTAAAGGGGAAGAATGTATGGGTATATAAAAGATTTAGCAACTCAAGGGTTCTGTGGTTAGTAGAATGTAGAAATGATTAATGCTTGGGCATGATGAAGCTGGAAGTAAACTAATTAATAATAATAATAATAATAATAATAATAATAGTAATAATAATAATAATAATCAATTCTTTTAAGCCGATTGATGACCTCGAATAGCCGGGCGGCGATTCAGTACGTATTGCTTGAATCGTTTTTATCAAACCCCAGGTTCTTTACACCGTGGTAAAATAAAAAAAATAAAAAATAAAATAATAATAATAAAGATTTAACGTCCGTTTCCTCATCCAAGGATGATGTCAGGGACATCCCCACAGCACACACCACTACAGATCAATTCACCCAGACCAATCTGCAAAAGAAATGTGCTGAGGAGAAGTAAGGTTCTGAAGGAAATAAACTTTAGCTTCGTCTTTAATCAGGCGCTCGCGCATAGAAAGACAATGATTATTAAAAGACCATATAAGGGAAATAATGAAAATTACGAGAAACCGAAAACTAAGGAAATAGTAAAAGTAGCACATGCGGTTGTCATGTGCATAATAATACGAACAAAAATGAACAACAGACAGAGAGAGAGAGGGAGACAGCAGTGGCTTATCCAGGATTCAATCTTAAGTACAACCCCAAGATATCATGTTAAATTTCGATTGAACCCAAAATATATGTGCCCAAATCGTTTAAAGTGTGCGCCTCCACCAAAAGTCCTTCCCTAAGATTAAAGATTAAAGTGCCCTAAGATGAAATCTTGGCTACGCCACGTCGTCACTATGATCAGTATTACGATACATTTTAGATGCATCACACCCACCCGGCCCCTATAACGTTCTGATGCGTCCTAGGTCGTAATATCGAACCCACGATCTTAGAAACAACCTTGCAGAACTTTATAATGTTACCTGATGCTCTACACTCATAGCTATTGATGCATTCAGACAAACTGCTCTACGTTGTCTGACACTATACACACTGAGCTATTTATACGCTAACGTCATCCGCCCCGATGCCCCTATAATGCCGCCACTGTTGTTATTTCCCTGACATCATCCTTGTATGAGGAAATGGACGTTAAACCTTTATTATTATAATAATAATAATAATAATAATAATTATAGTTATTATTATTATTACAACTATTATTATTGTTAATGTTATTATTATTATTATTTTTTTTATTTTTTATTTTTTTTTATTATTTTTTATTTTTTTTTATTTTTTTAATTTTTTTTTTTTTACCCCGGTGTAAAGAACCTGGGGTTTGATAAAAACGATTCAAGCAATACGTGCTGAATCGCCGCCCGGCTACTCGAGGTCATCAATCGGCTTAAAAGAATTATTATTATTAGTATTATTATTATTATTTCAGATGATCGTGAGAGGTACGCGAAGTTGATCCTGTCCCTGTTGTCTCGTGACGGAGGTCGGTACCTCCTGCGCACCTTTGAGTACAACGAAGATTTCTACGAGGGACCTCCCATGTATGTGGCTGAGGAGGTGGTGCTACGTCTCTATGGTAAACAATGCCACATAGAAACCATTGAGACGAACGACTCCTTGGAAAAAGGTCGATCAAGATTCTCTGAGAAGTTTGAGTACTTTCGTGAACGCATATATCTAATGCAGGCAGTGAACAACTAGGATGTATTTATGTAATGAACAACTAGGGTTTATATATCTAATGAACAACTAGGGTTTATATATCTAATGAACAACTAGGGTGCATAGCCTTTATCTAATGAACAACTAGGGTGCATAGCCTTTATCTAATGAACAACTATTCTAGGGTGCATATATCTAATGAACAATTAGGGTGTATATATTAACAACTAGGGTGTATATATCTAATGAACAACTAGGATGTATATATCTAATGAACAACTAGGATGTATATATAGTGAACAACTAGGGTGGATATATCAAAATGTGTATACTACTAAACAACAGCAACAATTAGAGTGCTACAGTTATCAATGACAACATCGAGCACTATTGAGACAAAATCAAGCCAGCGAGCAAAAGGAAGGTCAAAACGGTGCAAATTCCAAACTCCAGAAAATCAGTCCAAATTTGCGTTTGCGTCATAAACCAAGGTGGGGATGCCACTGAGCCAGAATGCTAGTAGGAGATATAATTACATATCACTTTTCACTGCACAATTATCACTGGATCAGGATATTAGGTGCTTTTATTTTGCCTACACTAGCCGTGTACAGTGTAATGGCCATTTAGCTATTAATTCATTTAGCTATTAATTCATTTAGCTATTAATTCATTTAGCTATTAATTCATTTAGTTAGTAATTCATTTAGCTATTAATTATGTAGCTATTAATTTATTTAGCTATTAATTCATTTAGCTATTAATTCATTTAGCTATTAATTCATTTAGCTATTAATTCATTTAGCTATTAATTCATTTAGCTATTAATTCATTTAGCTATTAATTCATCTAGCTATTAATTCATTTAGCTAGTAGTTCATTTAGCTAGTAATTCATTTAGCTATTAATTCATTTAGCTATTAATTCATTTAGCTGTTAATTCATTTAGCTATTAATTCATTTAGCTATTAATTCATTTAGCTAGTAATTCATTTAGCTAGTAATTCATTTAGCTATTAATTTGATTGCAGTATTGTAGCTTTAGTGTCCTTCTCATCATCGTCATCTTCTTGACTTGAATCCTAGTTTAGCTTGTATCGGGATAGAGAAAATTGTGTAGCAATTTCTAGAGCCTAGGCTCTCACCAACCGAATGACATTTCTGACGTTGGTTTGGATCTTAGTGTTTAGATTTTCACAATAACATAACTTAAACATAACGGCACACTGGGTCAGGAAGAACTGATGCTTGTTTAAGGCCCATTGTATCAATGATTGATTAGTGTAAATGACTAGTATCAATGATTAGATTAATTAGATGATTGATGATTAATTAATTAGTATCAATGATTAGATTAATTAGATGATTGATGATTAATTGATTAGTATCAATGATTAGATTAAATAGATGATTGATGATTAATTGATTAGTATCAATGATTAGATTAATTAGATGATTGATGATTAATTGATTACTATCAATGATTAGATTAATTAGATGCTTGATGATTAATTGATTACTATTAATGATTAGATTAATTAGATGCTTGATGATTAATTGAGTAGTATCAATGATTAGATTAATTAGATGCTTGATGATTAAATTGAGTAGTATCAATGATTAGATTAATTAGATGATTGATGATTAATTGATTAGTATCAATGATTAGATTAATTAGATGATTGATGATTAATTGATTAGTTTCAATGTGTATTAAAATTCGAGTTCAATATAAATTGGAGGAGGTAGTGCTTATGCTTGAGCATTGATAGATAATTGTCATTTGCGTGATTAAAGCTGTTCGGATGAAATAATTACTTGTAAATTGTGGTTTTAAAAGACTTTATGAATTAGGTGCTCATTGCGGCTTGTATTCAGTACGCCAAGGTCTACAGGTAAACTCTTACAGCTCAAGTTTGAGCTATCTTAGAAATGGTCCAAGTGGAGACTAGCTCGAGAGAAAACCTAGTTTTACAAGAGAATAGCTTCTTTATTTTGAATATATGAATTTATATTCATCATCATCATCATCTTCCCTTGAATCCCAGTTTAGCTAGGGTCTGGATACAAATAGACTATCTCAAATCCTCTTTGTCCTACATCATAGCATCCATCAGTCAATCCCATATTTGAGACTTTTCCATTCGTTTAAATTTTTGTAGCAATTTCTGAAGCCTAGGCGCTCACCAACCGGATGCCCTTTCTGACGTTGGAATCTAAAATTTATATTGAGCACTAATAATATTTACATGTTGTGTCGTCTTTACTAACAGGTTTGTTCCTAAGAGGTTTTACTGAATTAGGCTAAATTAGAAACTAAGTGCATTTTCGTTTGCAATACAGTAATGCACACAGTTTTCAATAATTTTATTACATTGAAAATCCAAATTTAAAGGCAGTTTTCTGACGCCAAAGCATATCTGACGCCAAAGCAAGACTGTCTCAGTGGCTCATAAGCAAAAAGATATGCTCAAAGCATAGGGCCTATCTGACGCCAAAGCAAAACTGGCTCCAGCCAGTGGCGATGATATGCTGATCATACTGCTGATCAGTATGTGCGGGGTTCAAATCCTGGGCTCGTCCGTCACCGACATCGCTTTCGAATGAGGAAACTGACGTTAACATTAGATTTGTTATCAGTGATACGGCGAGCACAAGATTCGAAGCCTGCAGTGTGCCTAGTGATCTTTAGTCGATCAACTTACCAACATGCTACCAGCTCAGCACACTAGACCTATGCACGTGCATATCAGTTGTAGTGTTTCGTGTGTTTAATTACATTTTTGGATTTAATTAATTAAGTCTGCGTCGTAATCGTCTTAATTAATAGATAATATGATTTTGATTACAAATGATTTGGTGCACATACAAAAAGTAATCGGCGATTAATAAAAAAAATTCATAAAATTTCAGTAACTCAAGAAAGAGTAATCGCGAAGTTCTATTAGAGTAACGTCTAACGCGTCATGTTACATTTAATAATGTACCGAAAACTACAAAAATGATCTTGCAAGTTGCAATACTTTAGTCTTACAGTTCATATACATGTAAAAACAAATACGCAGCAACCGAAATTCGGTGTCAATGATGGCTGTCTTCAATGAAAGTCATTTAAAAATGAAATTATAAAATATTAAATAGATTAAATAATTCATTACTCTCATTTCATTTTTCTGAGGTTTCTATCTACCAGCCAATAAATAACGCCAAGTGATAACAAATAGATGCACGCGGCTAAGCATTAACCTACAATGCAATTGACTGTACATTTTCCTAATAAATACATTCAAAGGCTCTTAAAACCGCCGATAACAGAGTGCTCGGTAACATCCTGAACGTTAATACTGTCGCACACTGCCCCCCTTTTGAAACATTCTACACTCTTACTTCAAGTTCTTGACCCGAGTTTTGATACTCAGCCGTAGAACAGTAGGGTAAATTTCATGTAGTGGCAGCAAGTACATCAAGGGTTACCCTGTTTTGGAGAAAAACCTCTTGTAGACTTAACATCACTTTCAGAAGCATCAACTACAGTGAATCCGGTGCTGTCCTGAATGGCTTCAAACCCCGGGGTTGAAGTGCTTGGAGGAATGAAGGGAGGAGTTGAAATCTTAGGGGCGGGGCTACTTGCTGGGTTTTCCGTAGCTGGGTTTTCGGAATTTCCCGAAAATGGCGGCGTCATGGGCTTTACACTTGAAGATCTCGAAGGATCTGTACTTGTAGTTGAAAACGTTACTTTAGCCGTAGGGTTCTTTCCCGTAGTTCTAGTACTAGATACGGTACTAGCAGTTTCGTCAGATCTACTTTGTACTACAGTGTACCTGGAGCTATTGGCTATGATGCTAATACCTGGAGCGCCGCTTGCAATGGTCGTTACTCTACTATAAAGTACACTAATACTTGACGTACTTCTACTGTTTGATACATCAGTTAAAGCAAGTGAGTTACTAGGATTTGCTGCAGTAGTTTTCAGTTTAGTTATCTGTGCAGAGGCAATACTGCTACTACTATAGTCACTACTGATGACGTCACTCGATGACGTCATCGTTAAGTTATTGCTATCTGACGCGAATTTCGTTACTACGGTAACTGTTTCCACGGTATAGTTCATTGTACTATCGGTTGCATACGGCTTTGAAACGTCACTTTCAGTATTGCTATCGTTCGTCGCTACCATGGTTACAGCAGACGTATCCGTGGAAATATACGTCGTGACGTCATTGATCGCGGTTGTCATGGTAAAGACGAATAGGTGATCGAGGAAGATGAAGCTTTCGGGGAATTTAGCGTGGAAAATGCTCGAGTCAGGATTGTTGTCGATATCGTCCTCGATGATAAGTTGGACGAGATAGAGCAGGTCCTGATAGCTAGGGTCGTCATCAGGGGACCGGTAGTCGGATAGGACGAGGCTGAAGTCACACCAGAGACTGCCGTTCCTGAAATGTGGCAAACAATATAAAGTGTTTGTGTTTGCAAGATCGAAGATCTTGTGGCAGAGAGTTCCATATTGTCGGAGCAGAAAACATGAAGGAGCGTCTGTCCATGGCAGATTTAATGTTTGGTGGTGAGAAGGTTTTTACTAGAGGAACGAAGACTACGAGAGGGTTGATAGATTGATAAAAGATCAGAGAGATAGGATGGTTTACCGTAAATTAAACTTTTGAAGGTCAAGGAAGCTATCTTGAATTTTATTCGTTCGGAGACTGAAAGCCAGTGCAGTTCTTAAGAAGAGAAGAGGTGTGGGATTTGAGTATTTTTACATTACAGAAGACTCTAGAACAGAATTTTGTACGTGATAAAGTAAACGATCACGGCCTCAAATGTCCGTCAGGATCTATCCTGATAAACTTCACTGAGTGGAGAAGAAGCCTAACTCAATCGGTCAATCGATCAATCAGTGAATCAGTTCACAAATCAATCAGTCAATCCATCAATCGGTGAATCAGTTAACAAATCAATCAGTCAATCCGCCAATCGATCAATCAATTAATCAATCAATAAGTCAATCCATCAATCGGTCAATCAGTTAAAAATAAATCAGTCAATCCGTCAATCAATGAACTTAATAAATCAATAAATCAAACCATCAATCGATCAATCAGTTATACAACTATTATTATTATAATTAAGTAACAATTATATAATTTTTATTATAATTATATAATTATTATTATGAAATTATTTATTTATTATAATAATTATATTTATTATTATATTAATTATAATAATAATAATTAATTTGTATAATTAATAATAATAATGATACGAATTATTAGTTACTGTAATAATTATTATAATAATTAAATATTATTAATTTATTAGCATAACTTAAAAAGCTGGTACAAAAAGCTAATGCTAACGTCAGTTTCCTCACTCGAAAGCGATGTCAGTGACGGGAGAGCCCAGGATTTGAACCCCGCACATACTTATCCGCGATCGAAGTCTTACCGACATCGACACTGGCTCCAGCCAGTATTACTATTATTATTATGAATAAATGTAATAATCAATTAAATATAAGAGTAATTTGAGATAAACCTGAATCCATTGACAGAGCAGGATTCTAGATGGGCAGACTTTCTGGCAGTGCTTACCGCTATGAGAACCTGATAGAACTAAACACAACAAACTGTCTTTAATAATAATCTAAAATTCACAATTTCTTGGTAGAAAACACACACTGATGCAACAACAGTGCAACACGTGACACAACAGCATACATATAAAAATGCCTTTAAAAGTCTAACAGTTTCAATATTTTCGCATACTTTGCAATAGTTAAAATCTTTAAAATAGCGCCAACATTTGCAACGAATACTCGACAAAGAGTCATTGTTATCTATTTTACTTTTACTTTTAATGTGTAAATAATCACTGCACTCAGGAATGGCCAAATTCTGCTTAGCACTTAACTTATGATTAATTATTAAATTATGCAGGTATGTAAACCTTTGGTAGTCATATAATAAATCAAATGGCAAAAACCGCAATAGGCCTACCACTGACAATATAGAATATTATTTCTATCAAATATATGGAAAATCTTTGAGAAGACACTGTTGTACGCCTTACAAAAGCTTTAAGTATCATCAGAGAAGTGCTAGTGGTAGCAACTCATATTTTCATCACAAAAAGTAAAATTATCAATTCCTTTTATCAATATAGATTGTCTCAATAAGGTAGTGGTAACGTCCTGAAGTTTTAAATTACAGATGCTGAGGTCGCGGGTTCAATTCCCGGCCGCGGTGATCTGACAGTAAAATCTTGGACGTTCACAGAACTGGTTATAAGGAAAATGGAATAAATTGCCTAATGGTTTAAACATGTGGTATTAAAAGTGGTATGCTTAGATATCAACACAGTTGATCGTTTCACTATAATGCGTGTTTTTCTTGTATCATGCAATCAAAATACGCTTATCAAAATGTCATATTAAACGGTATAAACGTGACTTATCAAACAAATGACAACATTTTTATGGAATGCATGAATGTAAATTCATTAGACTGTTTATTGTGTTTTGAAATAAATTCTGATTCTGATTATGCATAGAACATAGCATCAATGTGTCTTAATATGTCTTATCAAACAATAAAACATGGTATCAGTATGTCTTTTCAAACAATAGAATACATTGTCAATGTAAAACAATGATTGTCATTGCCAATAAAACAACGGCAATAACGCCTCCACTCTTCCCTGTCTTCCGCTTTCCTCTTCACTTTCACATATGAGTGGGTCTATAAATCATCTAACATTCCTAATCTCGGCCTGCCTCTGCCTCTATTTCATTCCATTCTGCCTTCTACGTCCCTGACATTGCCGTATGGCGAGGAACCGGACGTAAAATTCTTATTGATTGATTGGCTATTCAAACGTCTTATTAACAGTTATTCAAATGGATTGATTCAAACGTCCACGAACTGAGACCAACACGTAAACCTCCATTCCGCTAGTACCCTTCCTTGGACTGACCACCCGGATTTTGGCTCGCACCGTTTATGGACCCCTCACTCTGCTCATCGGCTTTGATTTGGTTTCACTGTGCTCAATGTTGTCATGGACAACAGTAGCACTCTAATCATATTGTTGTTGTTGTTGTTGTTGGTTCTATGACCACTTTTAGTAGACTTAAAAAAGATCGCATAAGAGGATAATAATAATAAGATAAAGATCACATATGAGTATAATATTAATAATATCATAAAGATGGCATAAGAGCATAACAATAATAATTAAAATAACATAAAGATCACATAAGAGCACAATGATAATAAAATAAAGAAGGCGTAAGAGCATAGATGTCACATAAGAGCAGGAGCACATACTGCCTGACAGACGCTGAGGCTGAGAGCAGTGGATTGAGGACTTGAAATGTTCTCATAGTTAGACGTGAACTCATAGTCTCTGAATACCAGAGTACCCTCCAGCGATACCATCCGAAACTCTGTCATCATATTACAGCACAATCTGTACATCTTAATGTGAACACCTTAATGTGTCTTAATGTGTACATCATAATGTGTAAATCATAACGAGTACAACATAACGTGTACATCTTTATGTATGCATCATAATAAATAATTAGGTATCGACTTAAATTTAATATGTAGAACAACATGGACGAACCTCCTGTCTGGTTTTGTGGACCCACAGTTACAGGTAAAGTTCTTTCTTTGCTTTCTCGAACTGCAACATAGAAACACCATGCAAAAAATCTGATAAAACTAATTTTGTCGTCAGTTTCCTAACTCGAAAGCGATGTCAGTGACGGTCGAGCCCAGGATATGAACCCCGAACATACTGAGCCATTGTCGAATGTCCTACCGACATCACCACAGGGTTCAGCAAGTAACAACAACGACAGATATACAGATATGTACATGTATTGCACATATCTGCCATGTTGAATGTCTCAATAGCTAAGTGGTTAGAGGCGTCATGTAACGTCATGAAATTTTACAAGACCTAGCCTGAGGTGAATTGAACTCTCGTGAGTTCGATTCCCAGCCGCGCTGATCTGAAAATATAATCTCGGATATTCATAGGACTGGTTACACAGAAAATTGACTAAATTTCCTAATGGTTTAAACATGTGGTTTTAAAAGTGATAGATATCAACATGGTTGACCATTTCACTATACTGTCGAGTTCATAACTTTAGACCACTGCAAAAGAGCTTCTACAGCACCTTTGTGGAACTTAAATAGACTAAATTTCGCTTTAAATAAATAAAAGGCCTCTATATTAGTTTAGCTTTCTATATAATAAACGCACTCCCCGTGTTATGTCCGGATTGTTTGAAGAATAGACCATCCGTGTAAATATGCACGTGTCGTAGAAGGCGACATAAAATAAGATCCAAATCAACGTCAGAAAGGGCATTCGGTTGGTGAGAGCCTAGGATCCAGAAATTGCTGCACAAATTTAAGCGAATGGTTAAACGTAAGAGAGGCATTAGAAAGTAAAGGACTGAGGGTGAATAAAGAAAAAACGAAGCATTTCGAGAGTAGATGAAAGGATGCCATGATAAACGAGATAATAATACAGTAGTAAGTCAGGGGTGGAGATAAGGAAAGTAACAAACTTTAAATATTTGGGGTCAACAATAGAGGATGATGGGGAGTTGGAAAAGGAGGTTACTAGCAGGATTCAGGCTGGTTGGGAGAAAGTGGTGGGCAGCTAGTGGAATGCTGTGTGATAGGAAAAAACCACTAAGATTGAAATTCAAATTTTATGGTACTGTGGTAAGGCCAGTAATGATAAGTACCAGTCATGATGTTCGGAAAGTTGGGCACTAAAAAGGGAACATTTACAGGGTTTGCATGTGGCGGAAAGAAGAGTGTTACGTCTAATGTGCGGTAAAACACGAAGGACAGAAAGAAAAATGAATATGTGAAGATCAATTGGAATGTTGAAAGTATCAGGGATATGTTGGATTAGTCGAAACGGAGATGGTATGGGCATATTGTGAGAAGGGCAGATGAGGATGTAGTAAAGAGAGTATGGAGGGAAGAGCTGGATGTTAGGCTAGAGAGAGGTAGACCACAATTGACGTGGAATGCGGTGATTAAGAAGGACATGAAATACAGGGGATTGACTGATGATATGGTGTGGGACAGAGAGGATTGGGGAAGGTCTATTCGTATCTCGACCCTAGTTAACCTGGGATTTAAGGGAAGATGATGATGACACAACATCATCATCATCATCATCATCATCATCTTCCCTAAATTCCAGTTTAACCAGGGTCGGGATACGAATAGACTTACTCCAGTCCTCCCTGTCCCACACCATATCATCAGTCAATCACCTGATGCTGATACAACAAACACACATAAAATTTAGCATTATTGAGTCTAAAGGGTTTTAATTGTGTCAAATTTAGCTTTATTGAATCTAAAGCGTTTTAATTTTGTCCCCTAAACGATAAAAAATAGAAGAATTCGTACGTCCAAAGTAGAGCCCGAGAGATATAGCAAGGGCGGCCCCTATGACGAGCAGTAGAATAAGAAAGAAGATGGAGAAACATTTAGAGTTGCAGTATCTCTCTTTCTCTATGTCACCGCTCCTGGCAGCTTGTTTCTCCTTCTTTAGCCTTGCACGAAGCTCTTTCTTCTGTGATCTGCTCAGAGCAACAACAACATCTGGAGTCATACTGTGATCTATGACAATATCTAGCACGACGAAATTAAATTCGACGCATCTGAAATCACTAAAAAACTTAATCCCATCTTAATATTGCCTACTATCTAGCAAAGATCGACTAGTCCTTCTTAGTACACTGCCTACTGGCAGGTCCATGTTATATAACGCCTTCACTCTTCTCTGCCTTCCGTTTCCCTCTTCATGTCCACATATGAGTGGATCTTTAAATCATCTAACATACCTAATCTCAGCCTGCCTCTGCCTTTATTTCCTTTCATTCTGCCTTCCATGACCTCCTTTAGTAGACTATAAGAGAGAGAGAGAGAGAGAGAGAGAGAGAGAGAGAGAATATAATTTGGGAGTATTTCAGATTTAAGATTTGAGGACTTGAGAGAGTATAAATTTTACCAATAGAATCAATCAATCAATAAGAATTTAACGCCCGGTTCCTCGCCATAAGGCAATTTCAGGGACATCCCTTTCAACTTTCAAACTCCACACAAATAGGCGTCAAAGCACCACACTATGACGACTTAGTACAGAGAGACCACAAGAATGTGTCTTATCCAACTCTTCTTCCTATTTCTTAATTCATTTTTCTTCGCTCGACGAAATAATATAAGTTATTACTAAATAATAATAATAGTAGAATAAATAATATTGTTATTTATTAGGGACCTGTAGAGAGAAGCTTGTGTCATCGCTAGTAGATATTGCATATAATCCAGAAAAGCTCGACTAGTAAGTAATCATCATCATCATCATCATCATCATCCCTTAAATCCCAGTTTAACCAGGGTCAGGGTATGAAATAGGCTTTCTCCAATCCTCTCTGTCCCACATCATATCATCAGCCAATCACCTATTTTAATTACGGCTGCAATTGATGCGCCATCAAAAGGCAACGATTACTAATAACCATGAATAGGAAGGAGGAAATGGGTCTTACCCAAGCATCTGTGCTTCCTGACCCAGTGTGCTGTTATGTTATGTTATTATTTACTACAGACCTATAGATAGCAGCCTGTGTGGTCGCTAGCTTAGTTCTATGATGGAAGGTCGACACCGGTGTACTTCCGTCATCGAATATGTCCAGTCTCTTCCTGTCCGGGTCCATCTCGTCGACGAGAAACTTGCGGCCACTGCCCAGCTGAGGGGGAGTGCCCCCTATCATCGGTCCCTCGAAGAGCTCGTCGATGGGTCGCAGGGAAAAGGTTCCACCCTGGGCCCCGGGCCCTGCCGTGAACGACCGCCGAGGTCTCTGGAGGGTCGAGCCCTGGTCGTACCGGCTTCTTCGTAACTCTGAGAAATCTGCGAGTAGACATCTATGAGATTTATTTTCTTTATAACGTTTGGCACATAGTCGTCGTTGCCGTCGTCGAAGTCGTCGTCATCATCATCATCGTCGTCGTCATCGTCATCGTCATCGTCATTGCATCGTCGTCGTCGTCGTCGTCGTCATCGTCATCGTCATCATCATCATCATCATCATCATCATCATCATCATCATCATAATCTTCTCTTTAATCCAAGTTTAACTATAGGGTCACATTAGATACTAGGAGACCTGTAAATACATTACAGGGGCGCCCGAAAATTTCTAATCGTCCCACATCTACTAGCTCTCAATTTCCACTTAATACATACCGATATCATCACCTTGACTACTGCAAGTATCTTCTGATGGGTACTTAGGGTAGTATCGAGGCAGTCTCATGATGCCTGTCCCTCCGCTATCGGGCACCGCGGGACCGGTGTATGAATCTGGGATTTTACCGGAATCAAGTCTCATGGACCGCACGGAGAGGGACCCATAGGGGGCTGGACGTAGAGCCGCCCTGGATATCCCCGTCTTAGTGCTGAGAGTGAAGTCCTCAGTTCTCTCCTGCAATAACGTGATACGATAGGGTATGATAGAACAACAACAATAGCAGAATTAATCAATCAATCAATCAATAAGAATTAGAGTGCTACAGTCGTCCATGACAACATTGAGCACTATGGTGCCAAATCAAATCCGATGACGCAGAGTGTGGGGTCCAAAAACGGTGCAAGCCAAAATTCGGGAAGTCAATCTAAGGAAGGGTACAATACAGATACAGTGTGATAAGATATGATAAGATATGATAAGATATGATAAGATACGATAAGATATGATAAGATATGATAAGATATGATAAGATATGATAAGATATGATAAGATATGATAAGATATGATATGATATGATATGATATGATATGATATGATATGATATGATATGATATGATATGATATGATATGATATGATATGATATGATATGATATGATAAGATATGATAAGATATGATAAGATATGATAAGATATGATAAGATATGATAAGATATGATTAGATATGATTAGATATGATAAGATATGATAGAATGTGACAAGGTATGATAAGATATAGTATGAAATGATAAATATTTATATAATATCATAAAATATAAGAATATATGATACAATAAGATAAGTTATAATAAAATAAGAGATGCTATGATATAATATGACAATTATTTATAAAATAAAATAAAACATAGGAAGATATGAAATAGTAAGATAAATTATGCTAAAATATGAGAAGATATGACATAATATAATAAGATATAGTATAGGATAATATGAGAAGATACAATATACTAAAATATGCGAGGATATGATAAAATATTATAAAAAATATGATAAAATATGATAAAATATGATAAAATATGATAAAATATGACATAATATGATAAAATATGATAAGATATGATAAAATATGATAAAATATGATAAAATATGATAAAATATGATAAAATATGATAAAATATGATAAAATATATATGGTCTAAAATATGAGAAGATTTTATATAATATATGTGTGCCAAAATATGATATGATAACATGTGATAAAATATGAAATATATGATAAGAAATATATTATCAATATGATGCTATAGAGTTTAATACAGTACAATAAATAATAAACAATACAGCAATTCAGTAAAATACATGTACAGTACATGTATATTTGGTTTCTTTTGCTACAAAAATTCTGATCTGATAACTAAGAACCGTAGCCTCTTCTGTGTGGGACGGGGGGGGGGACTCTGAAAATCTCTAGTGGGACATTTTAATATATTTCCACGTTTTACTTCTAAATGATTGAAGTTGATGACCATTTTGGTTCATATATATTATTCGTTTAATATACTGATGATATGCTATTAGATTGATTGTATATTGACTGCGTTTTGATTGTATGTTGATCGTGTTACAAGCCTTACTAAACGACTTCCTGAACCTATCATAAATATAATTAAGTTATTGTTATGCAGTAGATTGACAGCTGAGCAGTTTGATTGACAGCTGTACCTCGGGTATGGTTGTGAGATCTCCCGTCTGGCTCTGACTCGTCGTGTACGAAGTCATGCTGGTACTCGTGCGTGTGGCTTAGCCTGACAAATTGACTGCCCACTTGTAGGCGTGGCTTATTTTTACAGACGTCCTAACCGCTCGGGGGTGTGTCTTAGATTACGTTCTGACCGCTTGTGGGAGTGGCCAAGACTAGATCCTGACCAATCGGAGGCGTGGCTTTGACTTCGACCTAGCCACTCGTAGGCGGGACCTGAGCTCCCTAAACACTCGTGGGCGTGTCTTGAGCCCTTTGTAACACCCGAAATCTCGTAGTCGTGATCAGAAGGGTTTCTGTGTGAAGTTTATGTTAGAGGCACACATCAGTTATATAGCTATTTAGTGCTTCTGAGACTCTGAGACATTGTTAAGAGTGCTCTGTACGAGAGATCGTCATTGACTGACTGATTTCATGTTTATTTATCTCCGAGATCTGCGTGTGTTGACTAGGACCACTTGCAATCCCTCCAAGAATCCCTTCAAGAATTCCTTCAAGAATCTCTTTGGGAATCCTTTCTAAAATCCCTTCAAGAATCTCTTCAAGAATCCCTCAAGAATCCCTTAGAGAATCCCTTCAAGAATCCCTCCAAGAATCCTTCAAGAATTCCTTCAATAATACTTTCTAGAATCCTTCAAGAATCCCTTCAAGAATCCTTCAAGTGTCCCTTTCTAGTAATAATACTTTCTAGAATCCTTTCTAGAATCCCTACAAGAATCAAGTACTAAGTTCCTCCTAGGTAGTGGGTCTTGCAAAGTACATCAATATCGACATGTCAGTAAGTTATATCCTACACTGTAAGTATTATATAGCTTTTATTTCACCACTCAGGTAGCAAGATACGAAAACAAACTACAATATAATCATACAAAGAAACACAAAAATAGAGCTGAAAAAAATTCGACGCAAGAATACACTCAATCAATCAACTAAAAATTAATAACTAAAAATTAATTAAATGATTTCCAGCGATCGTTCACAGTAGTTTCGCAATAATGACTTTCAGTATACATGTATATCAGGATTGATTTCTGAAAGCAAAATATTGAACAAATATTCTTTTGTAGCTCTCAACTAGAAACAGGTAAAACATTATACACAGTGAAAATCCATATTACAGTGAAAAATATCCCGGCCTCTATCACTTTATAACACCACGACGTTCCTAATTAATTAATTAATTACATGTCATGTTTAATTACGTAATTAGGGCCTAGCCAGATTTGCATAGTTATTCCTATTATAATTGTAATTATAATTTAAACTGATACAGGCCTAATTACGTAATATATTATAATGGCAATTATAATTAAATCTCTCTTTCTTCTCCACTCTTCATTGATTTAAGGTTTCCTCTTCATGTCTACATATAAGGTATATTTAAATCATCTATAATTCCTAATCTCGGTTTGTCTCTGCTACTTTTCCTTTCATTACACCTTCTATGACCTCTCTTAGCAGACTTTCCCCCTTAGAATGTGTCCTATCTAGCTCTTCTTTCAATTTCATAATACATTTATCAGCTGTCTATCTGTACTAACTCTCTCAAGAACTTCTTCATTTGTAACCTTTGGGTACAGCTAATCTTTTCCATTATTCTCCATATCCACACTTCCAACGCTTCCAATTTGCTGGTATCTTCCTTCCTTAATGTCCATGTAATAGCGTGATCCATGCCATGGTTCAAATTTACTATAGAACGAGCACTTATCCATTTACCCGTTCGGCATATACTGTACTAGTGTATGCAGAACCTTACTTCTCCACTGCAGAATAGGGCAACCGCAAACAAGCTGCCATTTGTATGTAAGAGGCGATTAAGGCAGGAGTTGAGGAAGGCGAAGGGGACCCACCTCGCGATTAAATTTACACACGATTAAATTGCATAGAGATCTAAACAAATGAAGTTCTTGAAAGAGTCGGTACAGAGAAACTGTTAATGGATGTGAGATAAATAGACAAAGAAAAGCTGGATAAGACATAGTATAAGGCGAAATGGTTTGCTGAATTATGTTGGCCTAATAGAAGGAAGATTTCAGGGGAAAAGAGTTAGAGGCAGACCAAGACAAGGAATGTTGGATGATTGATAACAAATTCTTGTATAGAGATGAAAAGAAAAGCTGAGGATAGAATTGTTTATAAGAGTTATATGCCACGTTCCTGCCGTTAGGCAGTGCACTGGAAGAAGAAGACTTTATATATTTTTATATTTATACTACTAAAATTAGTAATTCTACTAAAAATAAGCCTATTTTAGTAACTACAGTACCAGCTTACTGCCATTACCGTAACTCTTGCTTTCATAGACTACTAATATTATTATTGTTATTACTATTATAAAGATAGTATTAGGCCTACTATTGTTATTATTATTATAGATTTTATTATTTTTGTTACTACAATTATAGATAATTTTATTACTATCGTTATTACTAATATAGATGCTAGTATTATTATTATTATTATTACTATCATAGGCTAGATGATATTACTACTACTGTTATTACTATTAAAAATATTAGTATTACAATTGTTATTACTAGTATGGAAAGTATTATTATTATTAGTATTATTATTACTGTAGATAATATTATTACTATTGCTATTACTATTATATATACACTGTAGTATCATTCTTAATATTACTATTATAGATAATATTAATACTATTGATATTACTATTATTGATATTATTATTACTATTGTACTACTACAATTACCATTTCAAACTATTTGTAATTCCCAAGTTGCACGAAAGCAGATTAGTAATAATCAATGAAGTAGAACTGTCAGCCTACATGTATCTATTGTTTGCCCACTACACGCAATCATGCCTATGGATCAACGCATCTACAATGCCCTCATATGGGACGGGTTTAGGGCAAGGAGTATTGGCCTACACGCTGTAAGGCCCACAGCGCATTCAGCTGACTGCCTATAGACGTAAGGCTATAATAAGGCTTCCTAGAGCCACAGGCTGTGAAAAATGTTAGTCTGTAACTGCCCTTACCTAGGAAGGGCTCTCCGCCTGCTTTCAGTTCGGGGGTGTGGGTTATTATCAAAATAATAACTGGCTGGAGCCAGTGTCGAATTCGGTATGATTCTCGACCTCGGATCAGATGGTGCGGGGTTCAAATCCTGGGCTCGCCCGTCACTGACATCGCTTTCGAGTGAGGAAACTGTCGTTAACCTTAGCTTTGCTTTAAAGTGCAAAAAGCAACAAAAACGCTAATTATTTGAGTAAAGTTAACTGAAATACGTCATGGATAATGCATTACTGCCATACTAGTAGTGTCATTATTATACTGATTACTGAGAGACAAACGTAATACCAGTAACATCACGATTATCCTTTTTTGGCAAGACTGGGTTCTACAGACTGTGTTGTGACAGACAGACAGACAGACAAACAGACAGACAGACAAATAGACAGACAGACAGATAGGCAGACAGACGGACGGACTGATTGACTGACTGACTGACTGGCTGGCTGGCTGGCTGACTGACTGACTGACTGACTGACTGACTGACTGACTGACCGAAAGAATGACTGACTGACAGACAGACAGAAGAAAGACAGACAGTATGAAGAAGAAAGGCAGACCGAAAGAATGAAAGACAGAAAAAGAAAAAATCAAAGAATGAAAGAAAGAAAGATCTGGAGAAAGCAAATACTTCTAAAATAACACCTTTAAATACTGTATTTGCATATTCTATGGGCAAGAGATACAATAATACGACAATGGGGAGAGATACGCTCTTCGAACATGTATTAATCCTCATATATATTGAGATGCATATCAACAGGGCTAATGTTGTAGGAATGTTGTTGTCGCTCGGGCAGCGGCGCAGTATAAACTTGTTAGCAAGTCTTGCAGGCATCCAACCGTTAAGTTTTGAGCCTCGACAATTTCATCGCCAAACTTCCTTCTGTTCTACATAGTTTTAGACCACTCAGATGAAATATTTACCACTCTACGCAATATTGTGGTTCTTTAGCAAATAGAAGCTACTGAAATAAATAGAGCCTTTAAAACCCTTGCCTTACTCTTAAATCGTTTGAACGTAATCTTAGTTACAAGTCCATATGGGTTGTCTTTAGAATATTATGCTACACAAAGTCCTTTGCTTGACCAAAGGAAATAGTCCTTATACCTTTAATGTAGTGTACTATGGCTTTCAAAAATACGGCTTCCGATGTGGTTTTTGCTTTACTTTCCTTAGTTTTTGCTCAATCGCCTCTTACGACACGTGCAGTTTATGGTAGCCATATTCTTCAGTGGCCTAGAAAGTGCACTCCATCGCCTACAGTTAAGTGGATTCCTGATTCCTTAAATTATATATGTTTTTAACTGGGTTATTTAAATAATAATAATCTGCGTGGATGCGCCAATATATTATCTCTACAAAATGATATTGATTTCTCAGTGTCTATCTAACGGAAATACTAATTAATTAATTCATGTAATTAACGTCTGCACTGAATGTCTACATTGAATGTCATATAGCGTAGGGGTAACGTCATGAAGTCCTGATAGATCCTGAGATGAATTGAACTCTCGCGGGTTCGAATTCCAGCCGCGCTGATCTGAGAGTTAAATCTCGGACATTCACTGGACTGGTTACACGGAAAATGAACTAAAATTACCTAACGGTTTAAGCATGTGGCATTAAAAGTGATAGATATCAAATTTTAGTTGATCATTTCACTATAATGCATGTTTACTTTTACTGCTCTAGGCTGACATATAATATATCCTAGAGAAGACCTGAAGCTTAAGCCTAACAATAGATTGGTCTAGACAATTAATGGCGTTAAGGTTTTTCTTCGATAGATTAGCTGTTACTTCCATTTATTATTACTTTATTTCATTTAAGATTTTAAATCAATTTTAAAGTTGCGCTACGGCAAACGGAATAACTCTATCAATATTTGCGATTACTTCTGTATCGAAGTTTCGTGACAGGATATTCGGTTAATTTTGAAAGAGAGGAAGTAGTAATAACTATAACTAACTCTAATTAATTTTCAACTTGGTAATGGCGAGCGACAACAACGTTCCAGTATAACAGTTTCAACCCAAAACTGTCAGTGCAGTGACATCGCATTTTTGCACACTCATTCCCTATAAATTTTCTCAACATTGACTAAATTCACTTCAATATAATGTAATCTTAGTAGCCAATCTTCTGCATTAACATTATGTTGACTATGATTTTGATATTTTTGTAAAGCTGGTACAGCTAATGTTTGTATGCCAGTTTCCGCCCTCGAAAGCGGTGTCAGTGACGAGCGAGCCCAGGATTTGAACCCCGCAAGTACTGATCCGCGGTCGAGTATCTTACCGACATCGCCACTGGCTCCAGCCTGTAGATAGGCTTTACCTCTTTATATCATATGGGAAGTAGACCTAATTCAAATGTATGGCTACCGTAGCTTCTAAAGGATTGTGTAGCATAGCCTACTAAACAAAGTAAACAAATTTGTTATTATTACGTTGCTTCCACTGACTGTTTTACCACAGAGAGCCTAGTCTCTTTTATTGGTAACCCTCTTCATGATTATTAAATTTTGTTTATTTTCTAGTTAAATATATTTGAATTTACTATAATGGTGACAAGATAAAAAACATTATCAACATTATTATATATAGGCCTGTATAATATAATATAAAATACCGGAATCTACGAGAGATACTTAAAAGAAATCAAAGCATAATATTTTTCTTTTTTTAGTTTGAAGGCAAAAAAAGAAAAATATTATGCTTTGATTTCTTCTAAGTATCTCTCGCAGATTCCGGTATTTGATATCAATATTATATTTATAATAATGCTGATAATGTTTCTGTGATGCTTGCTATTATGTGTATATTCTGTTCTTTTTAAAATTCCGTATATACTATAGTTACACACGTGACATACCGCATGTGCTACATAGTTTCATTTCCTAGTTGCTGTTTTTGTAGTTTTCGTTTCCTTCTTTTCCTCTCCATGGTTATTAGTCATCGTTGCTTCTTGTTAGCGCTCCAATAACAGCAGGCGCGGATTTAAGAATAACCTTCCAACACTCTGAGGATTTTTTATATTCAAAGTTGTCGACACTCGGTCTTCTAAAGTGGTCGCCCACAATTTATTAACTGCGTGCAACATGGCTTTACTTGTTCAATTGACGCGCAGCTTAACTTACTGTGGTATTTACTAAGCTGGCCTTAAATAGTTGATAATATAAACAGCGGTGTAGAGTTTATCTGGTGATTAGAATTAGTGCGCACAATCCCCTCCCCCAATGTAATAAATAATGATGTATATTTCTTGTTTTACTGTATGCAGAGGCGGATCCGGGAATTTTGTAAGGGGGGCCCGAAATTTTTTTTGAATGTACACATTTTTTGACCCGCCTTTTTCGGGACATGTGACGCAACCAGATAAATGCTGAGTAGGAGGGCTCAAATTTTTTCATTACTGCGCTCAGCTCATAGAGTGAGTATATCACCGTATCTCACCCCCCCCCCCCTCACACCTGTACTAAAGTTAGGTGAAAACCTAAAACGTCTAAAATCCTACATTTGTTTTGGAAAAAGTAGATTAATTTTTTCACCTCTGAAGAAACTCAGCGGATCTGGACGAATTGAAAAAGTGACCTAATTGTGGCGGTAGGGGGGCTTAATCCCCTCCCAGCTAAGGCTGTTTGCACCACTGCTCCTGGACAGAGTTCACATGTTTACTTACACTCCTTATTCCTCTTATTCAGTCGTAAAAGTGAAAATTGAGAGCTAATGAAACGATCAACATATTTCGGGCCCCCTTTAATTATACATGGCTCCTAGGATACCAAATATAGGCCCCTAATCCATATTTGAAAAAGTTGAGCTAGTGAAATTGAGTTCCCTCTCATACCCCATCTCCCAGCCACTGCCTTGACAAACATATAATGACACAGACATTACCATAGACACAATGAAAATGTATATAAATATATATAGTTACAAAAATTTCGCCGGGCCTAAGGGGGACCCGGACCTCCTTACCCTCCTAGGTGTATCCGCCACCGACTGTAGGCAAATGCTTTTAAGCAAAAGCTGGTAAAGCTAAGGTTAACGTCAGTTTCCTAATTTTTTAGTTATACCTTTAACATAACAAACGTAGGCATTATAACAATTACAATGCTACAGTCATTAATGATAACGTAAATTAATTGTCCAAATTCCAAAATCCAGAAAATCTGTTCATCACCATCATCATCATCATCATCATCATCATTATTATCATCATCATCATCATCATCATCATCATAATCATCATCATCATCATCATCTTCACTTAAATCCCAGATTAATCCGGGTCGGGATACGAATAGACTTTTTCAGTGAAGTTTATCCATTCGTTTAAGTTTTGTCTCACCAACCGAATGCCCTTTCTTATATTGGTTTGGATCTTGCTTTTATGTCGCCTTCTACGACACGTGCATATCTGCAAGGTTGGTCTATTCTTCAAGCAACCCGGACAAAACACGAGGAAAATCTGTTCAAAGATAATAAATATAATGTTCAATAATAATAACAACAATTAGAGTGCTACAGTCATCAATGACAACATCGAGCACTATTGAGACAAAATCAAGCCGGCTAGCAAAAAAAAGAAGGTCCAAAAACGGTGCAAATTCCAAAATCCAGAAATTCAGTCCAAAGTAAAGGGAGTTAAAGAAAAGGTGGTTTAGGCGCAGGTCGCTGCTCATGGACACTGGATGGAAAAGAGAGATGGAAAAGATAGGTCTTCAACTGCTTATGGAACTGCTCATAGGAAAGCAAAGGCTGATGTGATTCAAATGAAGATTTCCGAAGATTGGATGGAAGAGAATTCCAGATCTGAGGTGCAGCATGCTGGAAAGAACGATTAGATAGCTTAGAGCGTGAAGGTAAGCTAGGTCTCACAAGAGTAATTAACTTAGAAGGCCGAGTAATAGCAGGCTGCATCATTTTAATCAAGTGAGACATACAAGTTTGTCCAGGATGGTTAACTTATAACTTAACTTAACAAAGCTGTTTTGTAAATGATACGCTCTTTAATCTTTAGCCAGTGCAAAGACTTCAAAATAGGCGTAACATGTGAGTGAGTACTTGGAACTACAAAAAATTGCTCGCGCAAGAGAATTCTGCAACCGATCAATCTCACAGCCAGGGAGATTTAAAAACAGGGAATTGCAGTAGTCCAACTTCATTGAGAGTCGTATGCTATATTATTAGAACGTAGCCTAAGGATGGAGAATTTAGAGTTCACTTAAAATACCATATTCCAAGATATGTACAATTTTATATATGTACATGTATATATGTTTCTAATTTCACTCCAGTTACAATTGATGAGATTACTAAACTAGTTTTAGATTATCCAGCTAAACATTGTGACTTGGATCCTATCCCAACCTCTCTTTTAAAGAAGTGTATTCACATACTTGCTCCAGTATTAACATTGATTGTTAACCTCTCTCTCTACTGGCAAATTGCCTCGCGCTTTTAAGCGTGCAGTTATTACTCCATTGCTTAAAAAGCCCACACTGGATAAGGAATTATTGTCGAATTACAGGCCTATATCTAATCTGTCATACATATCTAAGCTCACTGAAAGAATTGTCTTCAGAGGCTTTCTACTCATCTCTCTTACAATGATCTATTTAATAAGCATCAAGCTGCTTATACTAAGCATCGTGCACTGAAACAGTGCTTCTATCTGTGTGCAATTCTATTGTTAATGCCATGTGCACACAACGCTTAACTGGATTATGTATGCTTGATCTTTCGGCCGCTTTTGATACCATTGATCATAATATTCTTCTGGAACGTCTTTCTTCCTGGTTTGGTGTTCGTGGAATTGTTCTTGATTGGTTGTCCTCATATCTGACGGATCGTTCTTTTAGTGTGAAAGTGATGGGTACATCTCTTCGCCTTCTCACTTAAAGTATGGTGTGCCTCAAGGCTCCGTTCTTGGTCCTATCCTCTTTAACCTCTATACAACAACCCTAAGCACTCTAATCTCTTCTCATTCTCTTGATCATGAACTATATGCTGATGACACTCAAATGTACACTTCTTTCACCCCTAACTCCTATTCTAATGCTGAAACCCTCCTGCAACAAAGTTTTCAGTCTATATCCTCTTGGATGTCTGCTAATTTCTTGGCACTTAATCCATCTAAGACTGAATTCTTGTTGATCGGGACACCTCAACAGCTTCTGAAGCTGAATGGGAAAACTCTTTCGTTATCTTCGGGTATTAAAATATCACCTGTTTCTTCTGTGAGAAATCTCGGTGTTATCCTTGATAAACACCTAACCTTCCACGAACACATAACTAAAACTCACAAGCATGTTTCTTCCATATCCGTGATCTTCGTCGAATACGTCCATATTTTTCACGTGAGACAGCTGCTACAATTGGTGCTGCTCTTGTGCAATTGAAGTTGGACTACTGCAATTCCCTGTTTTTAAATCTCCCTGTCGTCAGATTGATCGGTTGCAGTTTGTTCAGAATTCTCTTGCGCGAGCAATTTTTTGTAGTTCCAAGTACTCACTCACATGTTACGCCTATTTTGAAGTCTTTGCACTGGCTAAAGATTAAAGAGCGTATCATTTACAAAACAGCTTCGTTAACCTATAAGTCCATTACCATCCCTGGACAAACTTGTATGTCTCACTTGATTAAAGTGATGCAGCCTGCTATTACTCGGTCTTCTAAGTTAATTACTCTTGTGAGACCTAGCTTACCTTGACGCTCTAACTATCTAATCGTTCTTTCCAGCATGCTGCACCTCAGATCTGGAATTCTCTTCCATCCGATCTTCGGAAATCTTCATTTGAATCACATCAGCCTTTGCTTTCCTATGAGCAGTTCCATAAGCAGTTGAAGACCTATCTTTTCTATCTCTCTTTTCCATCCAGTGTCCATTAGCAGCGACCTGCGCCTAAACCATCTTTTCTTTAACTCCCTTTACTTTGGACTGAATTTCTGGATTTTGGAATTTGCACCTTTTTTGGACCTTATTTTTTTGCTCGCCGGCTTGATTTTGTCTCAATAGTGCTCGATGTTGTCATTGATGACTGTAGCACTCTAATTGTTATTATTATTATTATTAAACTCGAAAAAACTTTTTTCGAAGTTTTTTTTATAAGTTCCAAAATATTCAAAGATTTTATGCTGTCATCAATTTTTACCTTGTTTATTTACTTTGAGTTTCCATTGAGAAAAAGTTTGAGTAGAAACTTTAATGTAGTAAAACTTTTAGATGTCTTGAGACGGCTATAATTATATATAAATTGGGCCTAAAATAGGCCCTATATTATTAGGTTGGACGATTTAATTTATTAGAAATTTAATTTAATCCTCTAGTATAGGGCTCTTAGTTTTCTTTGGACTGATTTTCTGTATTTGGAATTTGCACCGTTTTTGGACCTTCTTTTTGTTCGCCTTCTTAATTTTGTCTCAATAGTGCTTGCTCGATGTTGTCATTGATGACTGTAACACTCTAATTATTGTTATGTTTTTAAAATATTATTAGGCCATATATTTAATTAGTATATTACAATATACTCTCTCCCCTTAGAATGTATCCTGTCCAATTTTTCTTCCTATTTCTTATAGCACTATTCACCTGTCTATCTGTGCCCGCTCTTTTCAAGACTTCTTCATTTGTTACTTTTTGGTTATTATTCTGTTAAGTACGAATCATCCAAGATGTTGATAAATAGCGTTGACATAAATTTTCTAAAAACCAATCCATCTTTGTCTCATTATATGTAATTATAATGAGAATATGTACAAAAGTTTGTAATGCATTTTATGTCTAATTAGCCTCTATGTAGCTGTAACAGTTTTACATATAAATTGTACAGCGAAACTATGGTTAATAACACCGATAACTCATTGATAACACTGATAGCTCATTGCTAATGCTGATAGCTCATTGATGACACTGATAAAAAAAGAAGCTAATGTTAACGTCCGTTTCCTCACTCGAAAGCGATGTCAGTGACGGCGAGCCCAGGATTTGAACGCCGCACATACTGATCCATGGTCGAGTATCATACTGACATCGCCACTAACTCCAGCCGTTGGTAGTTCATTGATAACACTGATAACTCATTGATAACACTGGTAAATCATTGATAACACTGATAAATCATTGAAAACACTGATAGCCTATTGATAGCACTGATAGCTCATTGATAACACTGATAAGTCATTGATAACATTGATAACCTATATTGATAACACTGAAAACTCATTGATAAAACTGATAAGCTACTGATAACACTGATATCTCATTGATAACACTGATAACCCATTAGTAACACTGGGAACCTATTGATAACACTGACAACTCATTGATAACACTGATAATTCGTTGATAGCACTATATTAACATTGATTGACGTCCCTGACATCATCCCTGGATGAGGAAACGGACATTAAACCTTTATTTATTTATTTATTTATAACACTGATAGTGTCTCAGTAATCACGTTTCTCTGACAGATTTCATTCATAGTTCGGTGGACATCTTTGCATTCACCAAGTAGAAAGATAGATCATATAGACTGCTATCTAGTGAACATTTCAACACTGTGCATTCATCAAGCAGAAAGATAGATCATATAGGGTGCTATCTAGTGAACATTTCAACACTTTACATTGACCGAGCAGAAAGAAAGATCATATAGGCTGCTATCTAGTGAACATTTCTGGCTAGGCTCAGTGATTGACCAGCCAATGAGAAGCGTGATGTAGCTGATCTGAGATGAACTCTTATCATGTCTATGTCTAGTCCACCAGCAGTCAGTGGTGACCTTGTGGCAGCCCTTCAAAAGCATTCCTCACTCAGAGATGATGAGGTAGCTGTTTGCTTTCATCATGTGCTACTTGTGTTTCTTTAAGATTTGTAAATATTTGTGTGTTGTTTTGCCGGCTGCAATTGATGCGCCATCAAAAGGCAACGATTACTAATAACCGTGGAGAGGAAGGAGGAAATGGGTCTTAAAACAAGCATCTGTGCTTCCTGACCCAGTGTGCCGTTATGTTATGTTATGTTATGTTATGTTATGTTATGTTATGTTATGTTAAGTTATTTTAAGGTAATTGACTGGGGTTAGGGATTGGCCATTGTGCATGTAGTATTGAATTTGAATTATCTTATTTCATCAGATGCCACTTTAGTTACTTTTAAGATTTATGAATTCTTTTTGTGTATGTATTGTACCCGTCACTGACATTGCTTTCGAGCGAGGAAAGTGACGTTAACATTAGCTATACCATCTTTTTTGTTGTTAAGCATTGCCTGCTGCTAAAGAATACGAATAGACCCACCGTGAAGTGCACCTGTCATAAAATGTGACGAAACACTAAAATCCTAGTCAAAGTCAGAAAGGGTTTTGGTTGATGAGTGCCTATGCTCCAGATATAGCTATAAAATATCTATTCCTCTTGTGGTCTCTGTGTACTTTCTCTTGTGGTCTCTGTGTACTCAGTCATCATCGTGTGGTGCTTTGGCGCCTGTTTGTGCAGAGTCTGCAAGAGACTTCCCTGACGTTGCCTTATGGCAAAGAACCGGACATTAAATTCTTATTGATTGATCGATTGATTCCCGACTCTAATTAAACTGGGATTCAAGGGATGCGAACCCTCGTGGGTTCGAATCCCAGCCACGCTGATCTGAGAGTAAAATCTCGGACATTCACTGGACTGGTTATACGGAAAATGGATAAAATTGCCTAATGGATTAAACATGTGGTATTAAAAGTGATAGATATCAACATAGTTGATCATTTCACTATAATGCGTGTTTACTTATTAGTGTGATTATGATCAATAAATATTAATTAAAATTAATATTAATATTATTATTAGTAGTAGAATAATATGAATGGATAAACTTGACTGAAGGAAGTCTTTTGGTATCCCGACCCTGGTTAAACTGGGATTTAATGGAAGATGATGATTATTATTATTAGTAGTATTATTACTATTATTATATTTATTAAATTTTCCCCGTGTTGTGTCCGGGTTGTTTGAAGAATTGACCAACCGGTGACTGCACATGTCATAGAAGGTGACTAAGGCACTAAGATCCATACCAATGTCAGAAAGGGCATTCGGTTGGTGAGCGCCTGTGCTCCAGAAGTTGCTACAAAAATTTAAACGAATGGAAAAGTCTGAAATAGGGGATTGGTTGGTGGTGTAGGACAGAGAATTTGAGACAGTCTATTCGTATTCTGACCCTGGTTAAACTGGGGATTCGATTGAGGATGATGACTATTATATTTATTAAGTTTAAATATTATTATATGTCTGTTTTGCTGACAGGATCTCCTAGAAATATTTGAGTATCTACGTTCGCTGCCCTTTTTCTCCGCAGTCAGTAACGATGTAGTGTGGCTCTGTGCTAGAAAATGTGACTATGAGTGCCGTGATGCCAATACTGCCCTCTATATGTGAGTGTCTAGTAGGCCATGATCACTCCATGAATCAATAAATTAGTCATGTGTCAGTCATTCTATCAATCACTGAGTCAGTCATGTGTCAGTCATTCTATCAATCAATAAATCAGTCATGTGTCAATCATTCTATCAATCAATAAGTCAGTCATGTGTCAGTCATTCTATCAATCAATAAGTCAGTCATGTGTCAGTCATTCTATCAATCAATAAGTCAGTCATGTGTCAGTCATTCTATCAATCAATAAATCAGTCATGTGTCAGTCATTCTATCAATCAATAAGTCAGTCATGTGTCAGTCATTCTATCAATCAATAAGTCAGTCATGTGTCAGTCATTCTATCAATCAATAAGTCAGTCATGTGTCAGTCATTCTATCAATCAATAAGTCAGTCATGTGTCAGTCATTCTATCAATCAATAAGTCAGTAAGTCAGTCATGTGTCAGTCATTCTATCAATCAATAAGTCAGTCAGTCATGTCATGTCAGTCATTCTACCAATCAATAAGTCAGTCATGTGTCAGTCATTGTATCAATCAATAAATCAGTCATGTGTCAGTCATTCTATCAATCAATAAGTCAGTCATGTGTCAGTCATTCTACCAATCAATAAGTCAGTCATGTGTCAGTCATTCTATCAATCAATAAGTCAGTCATGTGTCAGTCATTCTATCAATCAGTTAATCTCTCCTTTAATCAGTCTCTATCAGTCGTAAAGAAAACAATCAATAAATTTTATGTTACTACTGAATATAATTTCACCAGATTTGCAGTATATATGAAGAAATTTCTTCTCTAGAAGCTCCGAAAATGTTATAGAAATTCTTTGAGTTTTTTTAAAGTTATAAGATTTTGCTAGGATTTTTTTGTGCCCCAGTCCGTATATTAATTAATCGTTGAATATGTCAAAAGGCCAGATAGCATGTCAGTGATAGGGACAGCTGAATTTGAACCCAGCACTTACTGATTTGCTGTCGAACAACTTGCTAACAGCTCACCAGCACTGCCCTAATGCTGGCATGTACACTAATGGGTGCAGTTATTGTGGATTTCAATAATGGTTTAAATTAATATTGTATCATTATTACTTTCTCATATTGTGCCCTGGCCACTGAGAAAATGGACAATCAATAAATTGCAATTGTCGTAAGAGGCGACTAGGCAAGAACTGAGGAAGACTGCAGGAAACCACCTCAGACACCATATTTTACCAAACCTGTAGGCTTCATAATGTATAGATAAAAAAAGCCTGTTGGTCTATAGAGTGCTCTTTAAGGAGCATGAAAGTAGACTCTGAGTATGAATATGTACCTTGGATCTGCCACATGGCAGAACACTACAGAGAGACTAGTTGATGTAATTGCTATAGATTTTATAGATCTATGGTGTAATGATTTCATATGGACTCCGTAACACGCAGTACTTGGGTTGTGACTTAATAGTGTAGTGGTAACGTCATGAAGTTTTACATGACAGATCCTAAGATGAATTGAACCCTCGTGGGTTCTAATCCCAGCCTCGCTGATCTCAGAATAAAATCTCGGACATTCACTGGACTGGTTATACGGCAAATGGTCAAAATTGCCTAACGGTTTAAACATGTGGTATTAAAGTGATAGATATCAACACAGTTGATCATTTCACTATAATGCGTGTCTATGACAATGCTTTTCTGTGTAGGCGTGGTGACGCGGTGACACATTGGTATATTCTGATGTCAGGTTCTCTGTATATCAATGGTTGTATCTATGCCCCACCATACTGGTTAGCATTTTCTACTGTTCTCTATGCTAGTGATTTGTACTTTGTACAGTATGTTCCTACTTAAACGGTGAAAGAAAGATAACCCCATTTTATGTTTCATGGATTGATTAATTCCTTTAATTGATTTATTAGCAGGGCACAAGTTTTATTGTTTTCAGCCTGCATTAGGACCTGGGAGAAATGAGAGAAAGTGACTGTCTTGTTTAAAAAAAATTCTTTTCTATTGTACATTGTCTTTGTGTTTGTCTGGTACTTTGCATGTTCCCTCCTAAACGTTTTAACAAAGATATCCCCATTTGATGTTTTGATGAATTTGATGGATTGATTTGTTCTTATACAAAATAGGGGATTGACTGATGATTTTTTGTGGGACAGAGAGGATTGAAGAAAGTCTATTCGTATCCCGACCCTAGCTACACTGGGATTAATGGGAAGATGATGATTATTGGTTAATTCTTATAAATAGTTGGTTTATTAACAGGGCACATATTGTTGTGTTTTCAGCTTGCGAGAGGACGAGGGAGGAATGAGAGACAGCGATTGTCTTGTTCTGGAACTCTCTGAGTTAATAGCAGTACGTTACGTTTTCTTAATTAGACCGAGTCGGTGGCTTGTTGGCAAGTTGTTCTACAGTGAATCAGTAGATGCAGCGTTCGAATCCAGTGCTCTACCCGTCACTGATATACTGTCGAGCAGGAAACTGACGTTAAACTTGGCTTCTAGCTTCGGCTTAAATTCTCTCTGCTGAAATTTGTAAAATGTCATATTAAAGAGAAATATTAAGAAACTAATAAAAGAGGTCATAGACGGTAGAATGGAAGGAAAAAGAGGCAGAGGCAGGCCGAGATTAGGTATGTTAGATGATTTATAGACCCACTCGTATGTGAAATTTTTTTTTCAAAACGGAAGACAGAGAAGAGTGGATGAGTTATATACCATGGAGCTGCCAGTAGGCAGTGTACTAAGAGAGAGAGTAAGAAACTGAGGAAGGTGACGGAGCCATCTGAGAAGTTATATGTTCACAAGGCAAAGGCTACATTAAGGTTTGGTGGCTCAACCTGTGTGATGGGATCAGCTCTTTGATCAATGGATTGCTCTTGCCAAGGATGATAGCGGACTTTGAGTAGGAATGTGTACCTTGAACCTGCCACCTGCAGAACAGTAGAGAGAGAGATGCTTCGTCAATGTATTGTCTTATTTACATTTAGTGTATTGCACAATGTCTTAATAGCGTAGTGGTAACGTCATGAAGTTTTAAATGACAGACCCTGAGGTGAATTGAACCCTCGTGGGTTCTAATCCCAGCCGCGCTGATCTGACAGTAAAATCTCGGACAATCATTGGACTGGTTAAACGGAAAATGGACTAAATTGCCTAACGGTTTAAACATGTGGTGCTAAAAGTGATAGATATTAACACAGTTGATCATTTCACTATAATGCGTGTTTACTTTTTTATTTAGTGTATTGCACTATGACAATCGTTTTGAACTTCGTAGTGCAGTCTCGTAGTGTGCTGTTCAAATCTAATGTTCCTTTTATTGATTGATTCTTGTTGATTGATTATAGGATCGATCAATCAAAACAGAAACTAGCACTTATTGTATTTACTTGTTCACCTTGAATTAAGTTAGGCCTATTGAGACAGCGTTGAAATTTGTAGAATATTTTTAATATAACAGCATTGAAGTGTTTTACTACATCGACTCGATGCTAAGTAAGTGAAGGTTTAAAAAATCTAAAATGATGGCATTAATTAGTATTATCTCTAGTAGGATGGATTGCCGATATTGGTCGGTTTGTTCTCAATAGCCGCAGATGAAGAGATTGAACAATGAACAATGCGTATAATGAATAGGCCTATACGGGGTATATTAGCGCTTTAGGCGGATCCGTTATTCTTTGGTATTATACTATAGTAACATTGGTAAGAATGTCTCTCTCACCCTCTCTCTTAGTGCACTACCTACTGGCAGGTCCATGGTATATAACGCCTTCACTCTTCTCTGTCTTCCACTTTTGTATTCATGGCCACATGCTAGTGGATCTTTAAATCATCTAACATTCCTATTTCGGCCTTTACTTTGTATATATGTCATGTTTTAAGTATTTATATATACATGTATATATATATATATATAATATATATATATATATAATATATATAATTCATATATATATATATATATATATAATATATAGATGTGCGTTGTATATAAATATAAATATATATAATATATATATATATATATATATATATATATATATATATATATAATATCTTTTGCTTTGTTAAATTATTCAGATACCGGTAGACGTTGAGAACCATGAAGTCAAGGAAATGAATTCTTGCAAGGAACTAGGTCAGGTTATACAGTTCTCAGCCAATGAAGATACGAGTAGTGAAATAGGTCAGCAGGTCACAGAGCAGCATGACTCATCGGATGCTGTGAGTCACGATTATGAGTCAGATGATGAATCATATGTGGATCCACAGATACTAAGTGTAAGCTACTTTTATTAACCTTTGTTGAATTTCTCTATAACACCTAAATTGTTTCAACTTGCTGTGGTGATTCGATTATATATTATTAGACTATTATTCCTTAACTACTATATTATTATTCTTATTATTATTATCACTATTATTATTGTTTTTTTTATTACTAGAGTTCATCTAGCTGTTCAAAAGAATTACTGAAGCAGACTGCATTTTACTTTTTTTTGCTTAGACAAAAATCAATACAGGTATTTTCGAAATGTTGAAATCTTTGGAGAGATATCTCTATGATTCTATGATTGGAGTGATTTATGGTTATATTGATAATATATGGAATGATTAATACCTTGATTGATTGATTGATCGATTGATAGATTGATTGACTAATTGATTGATTGATTGATTGATTGATTGATTGATTGATAGATTGATTAACTAATTGATTGATTGATTATTTGTTTGATTTGTTCACAGACTGCGGTATCAATCAAGGACCGTGTGTTGAGTGCTCTAGAGAAAGATCCTGTGGATAGAACGGAGGATGACATAGAGATACTGCTAGACTATCTGCAGAACATCAGGGTGCGTTCTCTGTTTCTTGTGCTATTATACAATACTGGTGGACTATCTGCAGAACATAAGGGTGGGTTCTCTGTTTATTATGTTATAATACAATACTAGTGGACTATCTGCAGAAGATAAGGGTGCTTTCTCTGTTTCTTGTGTTATAATACAATACTGGTGGACTATCTGCAGAACATAAGGGTGCGTTCTCTGTTTCTTGTGTTATAATACAATATTGGTGGACTCTCTGCAGAACATCAGGGTGAGTTCTCGTGTTTATTGTGTTATAATACAATACTGGTGGACTATCTGCAGAACATAAGGATGAGTTTTCTGTTTATTATGTTATAATACAATACTGCTAGACTATCTGCAGAACATAAGGGTGCGGTTCTCTGTTTACTATGTACAATACTGTTCGAATATCAAATAGGGGATTGAATGATGATATGATATAGGACAGAGAAGATTTGAGACAGTCTATTTGTATCCCGACCCTAGTTTTTTTTTCGTTTAGTATCGTTTATTTGTTCATCACAGCACAGATTATACAAACAATATGAACGTGCATGTAGTCAGCCAAACAAACAACAATACGAAAGAGGATACCATAAAAGAGCCATAGCTCTGTTCAGTAATACCATAATTAGCAGTTATAGCAGAGTCTACTAAGTCTGAAATACAAAAATTTCTATTACATCACTAATTACAGTAAAACCGTTGGTATCCATACAATTGAACATTTTAAAATCAGGAAATCGCCAGACACTGGCAAGTGAAACTCAAAATAAATTTTTTAAAACATCTCTAAATTATTACAAATTAAATAAGTAAACTAAGTTCATATCTCTAAATAGCAAAAAACTAACTATTTAAACTAAACTTTAGAGAGCAAAGAAAAATAATAAAACAAGAAAAGAAAAATTGAATGAAACAATAGTTGAACTGGGATTCAAGGGAAGATGATGATGACGATGATTATTGATGACAGTAGAACTGAAGATGTTGTTGTTGCTGGCAGGCATTCAGCTACACTTTTGTCTCTAACGCTCTCGATGTTGTCATAGCCCTGAAGTTGTTGTTGTTGTTGTGCAGGCATTCAGCAACATGACGCTGGCTATACGGCGCGCTATGTGCGCTACGATGAGGCTGGCGGTGGTGGAGGAGGCAGGCACGGAGGTGCTGAGGCAGGGCGAGGAGCTCGACTCCTGGTCGACCATAGTGGACGGGCTCGTTGAAATCAGCAGGGCTGACGGGTCGGTGGAGCAGCTGAGCGTGGGAGACAGGTCAGGCTGCTTGAAGCATAAGTCCTTCTATCAGCAAGAGCCGTAGATTATTGTTTTATACATGTGTAGTTGATTAGATTAGGAATGCTAGATGATTTAAAGACCCACTCATATGTGGAAATGAAGAGGAAAGCGGAAAACATAGAAGACATTCAAGTTGAAATCCAGAGCTCT
This sequence comes from Enchytraeus crypticus, assembly GCA_905160935.1. NCBI lineage: Eukaryota > Metazoa > Annelida > Clitellata > Enchytraeida > Enchytraeidae > Enchytraeus > Enchytraeus crypticus. The sequence goes on from CAJHZI010000458.1 coordinate 584,594, forward strand.
CCCGGCATTGGTATGCTATCGAGCAGGAAACTGACATTACACTTGACTTTATCGTTATGGCTTTTAGAGAGAGAGAGAGAGAGAGAGAGAGAGAGAGGGAGGGAGGGACGGACGGAGGGAGGAAGGGAGGGAGGGACGGAGGGAGGGACGGAGGGAAGGACGGAGGGAGAGAAGAGAGAGAGCTTCTTTTACTCAGGCTATATTGCTGCAGGTTATTTAAGAGTAGCGTTAGCCTAAAATTGTTGCTTTCATTTCACAATATGAGTATTAGATTTCAGCTTGATTCTGTTCTGTATTTGTTTGCGCCCGATACTGCTTATTTACAGCCGAGTGGTCTAAGTTTGTACTGATGTTTAGTTCTTTCATAACGTTCATTTGGTAATTAATAATTCTATTCATAACGTTAATTGCTAATCGATATTTCTATTCATAACGTTAATTGGTAATCAATATTTCCATTTTTACTGGTAATACATATGGTATATTTTACATATGGTATATTTTATTCCATTTATAGTGGTAATACATGTTAAAATGGTAATACCTATTTCTATTTGGTGTAGTTTTGGTATAACGCCGACAATGGAGAAGCTCTATCACAGTGGCGTGATGAAAACCAAGGTGCCCAACTGTAGGTTTGTCTGCATCATGCAGAGAGACTACTACGACATTCTCAACAAGGTTACACTTGCTCAACAAAAAATTCAATACACAACAACAACAAGTTCCTTGCTATTCAACAAGTTTACACTTATTCAGTATACCTCACTCAGTAATGCTCTAATAAATTTCAGCTCATGGTAGTCCATTTCTACGGCTGCTTAATAGTCTTTATATAATAATAAATCGTATAATCATTTGTATAATCATTTATCGGTTGTAATCGTTTGTATAATCGTTTCTCGTTTCTAATCATTTGTGTAATCGTTTCTCGTTTCTAATCATTTGTGTAATCGTTTCTCGTTTCTAATCATTTGTATAATCGTTTCTCGTTTCTAATCATTTGTATAATCGTTTCTCGTTTATATATAATCGTCTGTATAATCATTTCTCTTTTATAATCGTCGGTATAATCATTTCTCTTTTATAATCGTCTGTATAATCATTTCTCTTTTATAATCGTCTGTATAATCATTTCTCTTTTATAATCGTCTGTATAATTATTTCGAGTTTATAATCGTCTGTATAATCATTTCGTGTTTATAGTCATTTGTATAATCGTTTCTCGTTTATAATCGTTTGTGTACTCATTTTCTTGCATCTTGGACTGGCACTGTTTTGATCTCGCTTTCTATTCTATATTTCGTCCTTATATACTCGGTCTCATGATCTTGCGATGCTTTGGCATCTGTTGTTCCTGATTCTGCTCAAGACGTCCCTGACATTGCCTCATGGCGAGGAATTGGACGTCAAATTCTTATTGGTTAATTTTTTTTCATCTGTAGCAAGGTTGCACTAATGAAAATATTCACCATTTTTATTCATTAACCAGTACTCTATGTTTTTAGGCTTCTTCATTTAAAAGTACATGTATATAAGCACATCTGACTTTGTTTTGTGGGAATGAATCTGTTTTGTGAATAAATGATTGAAAGATTATTATTTTACTCTATTGATATATTGATTGGTCGATACAGAGTTGATTGCTTGGTTTATTGATTGATTGATTGATTAATTGATTGATTGATTAACGTAGGGCGCAGAGAACACGTCTAAGATTGTTGAAGAGGGTGAACCAGTTCTTATGACTGAGAAAAGAACATCCGGCAGAACAGCGAAAACTGGACTCGTCGTTATTCGAGTAACTAATTGATCTATCAATTTAATTAACAAGGGGACCACTCAATCAATCAATAAGTACCTGCTGTTGGCTGACTTTTTTATAGTTTAGTTTCGTTTATTTGCTCATCACAGTGCAGATTATACATATAATAGGAAGTGCATGTAGTTCGACTTTATAGGGTGCATGACGTAACGCTATTGGAGCGTCTTTGAGGAACACAGGCGTTAAAGTTAGCCTTGTATCTATTGTCACTGATATCGCTTTCGAGTGAAGAAACTGACGTTAACATTAGCCTTACCAGCTTTATGAAGTCTCAATCGATCAACTGATCAGTGAAATAAACTAGGCCAACTGCATCACACGAAACTGATAGAAACTGCACAGTGGTTGATCGACAGTTGATGACAGAAGATAGGACAGTTGCTGTAAAATTTTGACTTTTTATGTGCTCTAAGCTCTATAGTAAGTAAAATTCTGACTTTTTCTCTGCTCTAAGCTCTATAGTAAGTAAAATTCTGACTTATTCTCTGCTCTATAGTCCTCTGTTGTCTATTATTTTGCTTCCCTGAACTCAGTTGAGAACTTTGTTTCTTCGGCATATATAAATGAATTACACCAATTATAGTGAACCTAACGTAGTTGAATGTTCAGACTACTGGACAACAAACTTAATAGCACATGCGTCGAAAATCTTGTTAAAAATATTCAATAATCGTATTCAGTCAAAATCAGATGCAATTCTGAGTAACTCACAGTTCGGCTTTCAAAAAATATGTGGTACTAGAGAAGCAATAGTAGTTTTGAGAGTTATATGTTAACGGTGGGCCGCACCATCATGGATGATGGAAAGCTAAGGCAAAGATACGGTTAACGTCAGTTTCCTCACTTGAAAGAGATGTCAATGACGTACGAGCCCAGGATTTGAACCCGCACATACTGAATCCGCGGTCGAGTGTCTTACCGACTTCGCCACTGGCTCCAGCCCACGCGTGAAACGGAAATAAAATGTAAAATAATATAGCTATATATTAGTTATAGCTATGTATTATAGCTATAATATCGTGCTATTATGATATCAGGGTACAGCAGAGAAGCTGCTGCAGCAGCTGGTAGAAGAGAGTTCA